>JAJOOR010017755.1:0-20381 GCA_036250505.1 Solanum acaule
TTTCGTGTGCTTGTATACATTTTTTTTTCATTCTCTCTCTTTCTCCTTCTCTCACCGCCTTTTTTTTTTTTTTTTTGTCTTTTCCCATATATGTTAAAGTTGACAACATCATTCATAGTTTAATTTGACCAATTCTTGTCACGATCCGAGTCTACATCCTGGACGTGGCAGACACTCGAGAATCATTGATGGTCCCCAAGAGAACCCTCATCCTAGCTGACTATAAGCGGAAGACTAACTCAAGCATGCAAAAGCTTAAAAATACTGAATTCAATTCTTTAAATTAATTTGAATACTACTAAATAGATAACTCTGAATAAAATAATATATTCAACTCGCCATAAATAGGCAACTTAAGTCTTTAAAACATTTAACAAAATAAATGAACAGACTTCTGAAACTCTATTGTTTATCTATGAAGCCTCTAACTGACAAAGATGGAAGTCGGAACAAGACCCACGACATCCTCACACTGAAAAGTAAATGAAATCCTCCGAAAGCAAGGAGGCTCACCATAGCTAACTGGAATTGCAAGTGGTATCAACGAAGCGCCTGCTGATGATCCTAAATAATATATGTATCTGCATCATGAAACGATGCAGGTCAAATGACTCAGTACATGAAATGTACGAGCATGCAATGGGAATTCTAAAACATAAAACATAATTTTGAACTTAATAAAAAGGAAACATATTTACCTCTTCTCAACTCACTCAACTAAACTCAACTCAAGAATAAGATACTCAACTCAAAGATTAGATACTCAACTCAATGATATGATACTCAACTCAAAGGTACTCAACTCAAGATACTCAACTCAATGATATGATATGATACTCAAAGGTACTCAACTCAAGATACTCAACTAAAGATAAAGCAACAATAAAAGATGTGATATATGGAAAGCTTTTAAAACAATAAATAACAACTCAAAGTATTGAAGAATACAATAATAACTCAGTTTGTATAAATAAAAATATAATATAACTTTGTGGGAGTTTCTCTAACCGACAACCATCACTATGAGCTATATGATGATACAACGTCTCTCCCACATTGCCAGAACTGTCATATACCTTGCCGGGGTATATAACCTCTCAACTAAGTGGATCCACTAGTCTATGCTAAAAAGCACTAAGAAATCATCTAAAAAAGTATGACCCTTTCTACCCACGCTGGCTACATGGTTTATGGAGACTTGAGTTATATGAACTCGTCCCCATATCGATGCTCAATACTACTCCAAAAATATACTCAGCTCATATATTTAAAAATATAACTCTTTCTGTGTTTTGAAATTATTACTCAAAAATCTTTCTCTTAAAAGAGATGTTACTCAAACTGGTCAAAACTCTTTTTGGAAATTTCAGTAAACTCTTTTTGGAAATTTCAGTTTCCCCCTCTTTTAAATGTGAAAACATTTACTATTGGGAATACTTAGTTCTCATATATCATTTCAAAGAAAATGAACTCAACTCTACTCTTTCTCAACTCAAGTGCTCAAATCTTAAAACAAGTTTAGAAAAAATTGTAAAAGACTTCTCAAAATAAGGTTCATGCTGAATTATGGACGTGAACGACTCAATTCAAGGTTTTCAATAACCATTCATAGAACTCAATACTTGAAACTGGACAACTCAAAACTCAAAAACTTCAATGATACTACTTATTTCAAGAATGCTCAACTAAGAGGGTTCATGCGGATTTATGGGCATGAACAACTCAATTCATGGACTTCTGATACTACTCATCTCAAGAATGTTCAACTCATAGGGTTCATGTGGAATTATGGGTATGAACAACTTAACTTATGGACTCCATTGGTAATATGTAATAGTCCTATGATTAGGAATAAAATCTCAAAAGAATTAGGAACTCTATTCTCAAAGACTTAGAACTCGAAGATGCTACTCCTCTTGAAGACACTCAATGTATAGAGTTCATGCAGAATTTATGGTCATGAACGACTCGACTCAAGGGTCTAAACAAAATTATGTAAATCATGTATACGACTCTCCTCATTCTCATACATACTTCCTCAAAACTTAGTTCAAATCGATAACTGATCTCAAAGGATTCACAATTGAACTAAAAGACTTTCTTGAACTCTACACTTAACTCTCTCTTGAATGTGAATTATGAATTCAAGACTTATGGTTTATGATACGAAGGATCTCGTGATGATAAAGTAGACTCATGAATACATTCTCCTCATTCTTATACTCATTTGCTCGAGTCTTAAGACAAGTTATTAAAAATTGTAGAAGACTCCTCAAAAAACTCAAAGGGATTTTCTCAAAATATTCAAAAGAACTCTCAAGACTTAACTCTTAGCTATACCTTGAATTTGAATTATGAATTCAAGATTATGATTTGTGATAGGAAAGATATCGTGATGATTAAAAGTGTTTTAGATAGTTAATCATGAGAAACGGTTGAAAAACACTGTCCGGGGAACAAGTCTGCGGCGTGGAGATGAATTATTATGTTTGGTCAAAATAATTTTTGAAATAGTGGGGTCCGCATTCTCTTTGCGATGCGGAGAGAGAACAGGTCGCGGACCTAGTACTTGTTTCCTATCCGACTTTTTCTTCCTCGTTTTCTAACCCCAATTCGCCTAAATTCTATTCTTTTTTTCACTTTCTCTTTTGATTCAGATACACACTACATGTACACAAGTATCTAATCAAACACAACTCTAAAATCGACACGATTTCCTCAAGAACTAATCAATCTCATATAAACTCAAGAACGAAAGCAAATTTCAAGAACACCAAACTTTCAACTTTCTAGAACAAATTTCGATGAAATTAACATGATTGACGTGTGGGTGAACAAACTCAACACTATGGAAATTTACATACCTCTTAGGGATCAAACCCATGGTGAAAATCCGCGACAAAACTCAAGAACTTCGACGAACGCCTTGATCCTCTCCTCTTTTCTCCTCTTCTTTTCTCTTCTCTCAAAACCCTAACTTATTTTTATGAAGCGTAAACTGAATCCAATCAGTTTTGTCCCCAACTTAATTACCAAAAACGAATTTAATTAATTGGGTAATGAGAAGACCATAATACCCTTCTAAAATCCGGTTTTGACTTTCCTTATCTAGACAACCCAACTTCGAATGGACATATCTCCCTCATATAAACTCAAAACTGAGTAAACTCAGTGGCGTTGGAAAGATAATTCAAAGATCTTTCCTACAATATCTTATAGCACACCTAAATCATCCTAAGCTAAGAGTTATGGTAGTTTGAAGTCGACCCAAAACTCATACTTGACTTAACTTTGTCAAACTTTCCAAATTTGATTATTTCCAAAAACGGTTTCTTTCCAATTCTAAGTCTTTCTAGTTCTTTCAAATAGCGAGGTGTTACACGTCTGGTTCAACTCCCTAAGCTTGCGCTTGGCCTCATAGATGATGATGTTAGGGGGAAAAGTCTTCTTGAACTCCCCTCAGAATCTCTCCCAAGTGTTAACGGTGCAAAGCCCCTTCCCTATTTTTGTCTCCTTTCGCCTCCACCATAGCATGGTCATCTCCGAGAGGTACAACACCACATTGTTGATCTTGCTCTCATCACTCTTCACCCTGTTGCACTTGAAGTAATTCTCCAAATGCCACAGGAAATTCTCCACCTCTTGCGCGTCACAAATGCCTTTGAACATTAGTGGCTTGAGAGCCTCAATCTTGGCCTCCCTATCTCCCTTGGGTGTTGCAGATCCTCCATCTTCTATTCCTTCCTTGAGCACTTCCATCTCTGCCCTCTTGGTTTCAATCGTGCTTAACGCCTCTAAGAGTCGACACTCCAAGGAAGTGATAATTTTCTTCATATCATACTTTGCATGCCTACGCACCTCTGACTCTTTACGAATATTTTCATTTTCTTCAAGGGTGAAGTACTCAAAAGTTTTGAACTTTTCATAGACTTTGTTCAAGCGCTTGCCTAAGGTCTTCACAACATGCCTCACCGTGTCAATCCTCGCAATCCACTCTACTCCGGGGGTGACGTCAATGGGCTCCTCACCACGTTCCTTGTGACTCGCTTCAGTGGTCGAAAGTATGTGAGATGTCAACGGTTCGTTTGGTGTAGGGTTGAGCAACAATTCCTTATTACTCTTAAGGTGCTTCCCTCCCTTTCGGTGCTTCTTTCCACCATTCAACCTGATGTTGGTGGGGCTAGCAGCGTTGATGTCTCTCTCGTTTGTCATTCCCTTAGTTTCAACCTTTGGTATTACAGACTTAGACTTCAACTAACGCTTCAAACGGCACTTGACAACTTACTCACGATCTTGTAAGCTCAAGTATGTTTTTTCAAACTTAGACCGCTAAGAGAATGAAAGAAAGACACAAGATCGCTTTTTAAGAAGGCTTTTTGTATTGCTTGGTTGGTTTGCAAATGAGAGTCCCTCTATTTATACTACTCTCTTAGGGGCTAAAATGTAAATAAAAATTATTGTACAAGTCTCTACATATTTATAATTTAGTCTCTCTTCTAGAATTTTCTACTAGCCTAGAGAATTCTAAAGCCTTCCAAGAACTCATCTTGAATATTCTGGAGTTTTCCACAAACCTCTTCAAGACTCTAGATTCTTCCTTCTTAGGCTAGCTTACTTATGCTTTAATTTTATGCCTAAGTGGGATGACAAAGTAGCAGGTCATTACATAAAACTATCAACAAAATTGTGATAAGTGTTTAGTATTTTTTTTATTTCTAATTAGAAATCTGAAATTTAAGTTACTTTGGGTATGAAGTCATTTTTATTAGAAAATATTTTATCCATGTGAGATTTTATCATACAAATTCAAATTTAGTTAGAGTCCAATATAAATATTGAATAACGAATCAGGAAAAAAAAAGAGATCGAATCTACAATATCAGAATATTAAATTAGGATTAGATGTTGGATATTCTGAATTTTTTATCCAAAGAGGGACCATGTTTTCTTCATGACATCAGTAATTACGTCTATAATATCGGAAAAAGGAATGTACGTAAAAACAAAACAATTACATTTCTTGGTGAAGCAGACGCTTCTCGATTTTCTAGTGATCCAGTTACCCAAGTGCATTAATGCGTTCTTTGTTGGGAAAAGGCATAAATTGTCTCCTAAACTTGTACCCAAAAGTCATTTACATACTTTTACTAATGGGGCGATCTATTACACACCTTAAGTACACATAAATGTATTTATTTACCCCTCTCGTCACCCAACCCAAGGCGTGTTTCGCTCCACATAAATAAGCGCGTCAACATGCTAATAAAGTCAGTCCTCACGACAACCAATTGCTTGGAAGGCCATTAAACGCATTTTTTTCTAGCTAATAAAAAAGAAAAAAGAAAAAAGGTGAATCAGCATTCAGAAAACGCTCCGCCGTAAGCTCGACAATGGTAAAGCAGAAGGAAACTTCCGCCATGGAAATCGACGATCAGAGTTCTATTCCTTCTGATCAGATCAGTAACCCTAAGTTCTCCGTCAATTGTATTCTCTCTCCCTCCCTGCCTTCCCAGAGCTTATCCGATGGAACTTCTTCATTCCTTTCCCCAATTGAATTGAATTGAAAATTGTGGAATCTTCTTTTCTTCTAGATTACTGAATTTTAGCTATATTTTTATGATTTTGTAGTGTTACAACTTTTAAAATCTGCTCAAATGCAGCATGGATTGCGATTCAGTGATTACGCTCGTTATAGGTGCTATTCCGTTACACACATATGAACGCCTCGATTGTATACACCAATGTTCTTCAAATATGACGGTGAAAATTTGATTAGATGATTAAAACTACAAGGATGCTTCAAAAACACTATAGAATCGAAGAAATCTTTAGCTAAAATTAGGATGTATGAACGAAATTTTCAATTAGGTTTTGGTGTTCTTAGAGAAACGAAACGGGTGGGTGAAATAAATGAACTAGGGTAAAATAAAATGGATTTGGGTGAAAAGAAACGGGTTTGGGTCAAATGAATCGGATTGGAGTCTTTTACTACGTGGCTCCACTAAGAGGCGAGTGGCTCTCACTCTATGCATAATGTCCTGGGTTGGGTGACATAAGGGGTAAATAAATACACTTTTGTATACTTAAGGTATGTAATACGTCACCCCATTAGTAAAAGTGTGTAAATGACTTTTTGGTACAAGTTTAGGGAGCAATTTATGCATTTTCCCTTCTTTGTTTTCCAAGTTCAAATACAAGTCTCTAGGTTAAAAGAATATCATTTACTAATAAAAATGTGCTCTCTCTAATAACTTAAACTTTTAGATGAGATAATCATATACTTTTCAATATGATATCAGAATAGGTAGAGCACCTGGATCAAATCTCACTGCCACTCAAAATAAAAAAAAATATTTCACATGCTTGGCTAATTAGACCCGCATGTAAAGAGACGTGTTGAGAATATAATTAACTAATAAAAATGTATTATGGTCACAAACTTCAATACTCCATTCAAGCGAAAACATATATTGAATTTACCATTGGGTTTTAATTGGTTGTTGCTATTAATTTTTCGGCTCCAATAGTAGCTATCAATGATCCAGATATACTCTTTTTGTTTAATAAAAGTAATTTTTTTTATATAATAAAAAAAAACTTAAATTTTTGTTACACGTGGATGGCAATGATTTGATGAAGTGAGATAGTGTGGTGACCCACAAAAGGATTATGATATGTGTACATTGAACATGTCAATGATGTGGAGTTGGTCCCATTACATATTAGAGTTATGGAGCCAAAGTCTTTAACAGCTGGAGGAACAAGTTTAAGCCACTCGTTTCGCGTGGCCTAGATTTCTCCGCCCTTGGCCTATTATAGAGTTATGGATTAGGGTTGTTCAATTATTATTCTGTCTTTTTCTTTATTTATTATGTTAATTCAACCAAATACTACGACCCAAAAATGATTAACATTCTTCACAAATATTATCCGAAGATGTGAAGGAGCAGATGAGACTGTTTTTTTTTTAATTAGAATTTTTGAGTTCAAACTTTAGATATAAAAAAGATATTTGGTAGGAAGTGTTTTTGTTTAAATGTGGTTTTATATGGTGTGAATTAAGAATAATCAGTTGCAATGTAAATATTAAATATCGAATACGTGTGAAAACACAACAAAAAAAAAACATTATTGGCAAATTGTACTATGAATTTCCCTTTTACTCCCTTTGCTTGCTTCTTTGAAATGTCCACCCACCCACCCACCACATCCATATTTTTACTTCTCTTGTCCTTTTCTTAGGACTCCCAAACCTTCTAGTTTACTCCTTTATTAAATTATATAAAAACATTATTTTCTCAATTTTAGTGTAAACATAATATAATATGTTATTTTATTTTTCTCATTTGACATTTATGTATTTTAGCTTTGACTGTTTAAAAGTATACATTTAAATTTATATAAAAATGAATAAGTAGATACACATATTCTATGTGATATAATACTTGTAGGACGCCACGTAAAATGTCGTGTAGAATGCAAATTGCCAATTAAGACGTTAAGTAGGATGTATATGTCTATTTGTTCAATTATATACAAATTTAAGTGTCTATTTATACACAGTCAAAATTAAATAAATAAATAAATAAATATAGATAAAACTAAGTTAAATGAGAAGTTTATGTATTATGCCTTTAATTTATGTGTCTTTAGTTTATCTAGGCATAGAATTTAAAAATATACAAATTTAGTTTTATGATCTTATATTCAGGATATGTATCACATACTAAAATATTTTTAATTTTTTTGGTCTTTGAAATATCATGTGAAATGTTAAAATTAGAGAATTGTCAAATTAGAAAATATTTTTTTAAAAAAAAACTAAAAATGAATTAAAGATAAATAAATTAAAAGGGCACGAATATAAGTTTGTATTTTTTTCCATTGATTCAAAATAGATTTAGAACTATGCCTTCAAAATTTAGATGATTTGAATCTAAAGACACAAAAAGTGTGATATAAATTTATATAAATAAAATAGTACAAATCAAAAAATTTAGTTTTGACTCCTAAAATAGTTGGGGTGTGCATTCGGTTTTTCGTTTTGGTTTTATACTATTCGGTTTGGGTTTTTCGGTTTTTGGATTTGAAGAAGTGTAACCCAATCCGAACCAAAATAAATTTGATTTGGTTTGGTTTATCTCTTTTTGGTTTGAGTTTTTTCAGTTTGGTTAATTGGTTATGTCAATAATTAGAAACATAACAAATTATATTTGCAATTTAAAAAAAATTATATATATATATAATTCGGTTTTTTCGATTTTTCGGTTTTCATTTTTCTAAATCCGAAATCAAACCAAAAAAGTAAATTAGAAATCCAAAATCAAACCGAAAATCCAAAAAACCAATCCAAATTAGAATTCGGTTTGATTTGATTTGATTTTTCGGTTTAATCTAAATAGTGCACACCCCTATTAAAAATAGTAACAATATCATTCTTTTTACGTAAACAGAAGGAATATTTTCAAACAAAGATAATGTTAAATATTAGAAAAGGAAGGGAGGACAGCGGGGAGGTCCTTTTAAGTAGATGACTCGTCGGGCGGTCGGAGCGGGACTTCTTTGGGAAAAAGAACTTTCGCCTTTCATTCGTCCAGTCATTTTCACTTATTAAATATTTTGCATATTCAATCAACTTGCATTCTTAGAGGTGGATTTTATCGGAGAAATTATGTGTCTGCCGTAACAATTAAATTTTCTTGAAATGAGGGTTGGTAAAGATAAGTGAAATTAGGATCAATTAAATTCTTTTCTTTTTGACTTAGTCGATAAAATAAGAATAAATTTAAAAAATATTGATTATACTAAGAAGAAGAATATGAAATCAATCAAATTATTGATTTAGCTTTGGGGCAATTAGGCTAATTGGAATGGTGTGAGGTCGAAGATTGTTGAGAGCTCGCCTCGACTAGGTGATAAACAAGGATCGAGGGGAGAAGGTCTAGTAAAAACAATATATGTAGCCACCGATCACATACAAACATCACGATATCACCGATTTGACAAACCCCCGATGTCATATATTTATACCATATTGTTGTTGTCTAATGGATCGAGAATTGAGATACTAACTCTGATCCAAATATAATTAAGATAATGCTTCTGCGTGTCGAAACGTTAAATCTACCTACCAAACCCGATTTTTATCCCATACAACATGCTGAAAACATTGTTGCATACATATTGGACGAAATTCACATAAGTTTAGTTTTACTATAGGTAATTTAATAATGTTCTCGTTTACTTGGTACACTTAATCCAAGACACAAGTCAAGATCAAACAAAGAAGTGACAATAAAAGCAAAAAGATTCAAGCTAAAAAGATAAAATTGTTGTATAGTTGTTAATTGAGGGGTAGAATAGACAATGACATAAGTTTCGAAAACTACAAGACTATGATAGGTTTTATTACTCTCCCTATCCCTAATTACTTGTCCATTTTTGAATTGACACACCTATTAAGAAAATAATTAACGACAGAGTGAGTTTACCATTTTACCCCTATTAATTATGAAGTGGATGAAAAGTTCTACATTTTTCAAAATAATTAGTCATTTAATTGAGGGTATAATAGGTAAAAAGAATTTGTCCTTTCTTGATTTGTCAAAATGGACAAGTAATTAGGGACAACTATAAAAGAAAAAGTGGACAAGTAATTAGGGATAGAGGAGTAGTAAAGATAAAAAAAAGTTACTCTTGTTATCCAAAAAGGCAGAGTAGATACAATATTCCTCTGTCCATAATTACTTGTCCACTTTTGAATTGACACACCTATTAAGAAAACAATGATTGTCATAGTGAATTTACCATTTATCTCTATTAATTATAAAGTAGATGAATTAAGAACTTAAAGTTTCAGAAAGTTCTACCTTTTTCAAAGTAGTTAATTGAGGGTATAATAGGTAAAAAGAAATTGTCATTTTTTGATTTGTCAAAATGAACAAGTAATTAGGGACAACTAAAAAAGAAAAAGTAGACAAGTAATTAGGGATAGAGGGAGGGAGTATAACAAAAAAAGTGACAATACAAGCTAAAAAGATAAAATTGTTGTATAGTTGTTGTTAATTGAGGGGTAGAATGGACAACGACATAAGTTTCGAAAACTACAAGACTATGATAGGTTTTATTAGTAAAGATTAAAAAAAAGTTACTCTTGTTATCCAAAAAGGCAGAGTAGATACAATATAACTTTAGATTATATTAGAAAATAGAAATAAAGAGAATGAAAAAGCCACGTCAAGATAGACCAACTTTTCCCTATATATCTTATAATAAGACCCCTAGTTTTATTATATCCACATAAAACTTTCCCTCTATGCACTAAAATCTTACATGGCTACTCCTCTCAAGAATACCAATAGACTTTCTCTTGCAATGGAAAGAACTGGCCAATGGTACTTACTAATATCTCTTAATTAATCTTTTTCCTTCATGAATTCAAATATATCTGTTTTGTTTTGTGTTAACATTATAGTCCATGCTACAGGGTATTTTCACAAGAAATTCCAACTGATGTTATTGTTGAAGTAGGTGAAGCAAACTTTAATCTTCACAAGGTATGTACACATTCAAGATCTAGCTAGCTAGTACCACTGCACCAAAAATAATTTTTAGCAGCAATTAATACTGAATCCAGTGACAATTAACTAATGTTGTTGTTTTTGTCAATTGTTAGCTGATACGTAGATAATTGTTTTTGTTATGTCAGTTCATGCTAGTAGCAAAGAGCAATTACATAAGGAAACTTATACTTGATACTACAGAAAGTGATGTAAGTCGTATAAATTTGTCGGATATTCCTGGAGGGCCAGAGATGTTTGAGAAGGCAGCTAAGTTTTGCTATGGAGTTAACTTTGAAATCACAGTACATAACGTTGCTGCTCTTCGTTGTGCTGCTGAATATCTTCAAATGACTGATAAATACTGTGATAACAATCTCGCAAGCCGAACAGAGGATTTTCTAGCTCAAGTTGCCTTGACTAGCCTTTCTGGTGCACTTGTCGTGTTAAAGTCATGTGAAAATCTTCTTCCTCTTGCACGTGATCTCAATATCATTCAAAGATGTGTTGACATTGCCGTTGCTAAGGTAGTTATACATTATCTATTCTTATGTGATTAGGTGACTCAACTTAATTATAATTATATCCTTGTAGGCGTGTGTGGAAGCGAATTTTCCTAGCAGATCACCACCAAATTGGTGGACGGAAGAGTTAACTATCTTAGATGTAGCTTTTTTCGAGAGAATTATTGTTGCAATGAAAGCTCGTGGGGCAAAAGCGTTAACAATAGCAAGTGCTATAATCACATATACAGAGAGATCTCTTCGTGATCTTGTACGTGACCACTCAGGAAACAACACGAGATTAATGGAACCAGAGGATTCGGATATGAGAATGCATCAACGGGAACTTCTGGAGTCGATTGTGACTCTGTTGCCTGCGGAGAAAGCAGCTTTTCCAATCAATTTCTTGTGTTGTCTCCTGCGTACAGCTATTTTCTTAAGAGCAGCCAGTAGCTGCAAGAATGAATTGGAGAAAAGGATATCAGCAATACTAGAACATGTGACAGTCGATGATCTGTTAGTGTTGTCTTTTACTTATGATGGAGAAAGACTATTCGATCTTGAGAGCGTTAGGAGAATCATTTCTGGATTTATGGAGAAAGAGAAGAGTGTAGCAGTGTTTAAAGGTGGTGATTTTGGTGACGTTTGTACCACCGCGATGCTGAGAGTTGCAAAGACTGTCGATGCATATCTTGGTGAAATCGCTACTTTTGGAGATCTCAGTATATCAAAATTCAATGGAATTGCTATTTTGGTTCCTAAGGGAGCGAGAAAGGCTGATGATGATCTTTATAGAGCTGTTGATCTCTACTTGAAGGTGAGATCTTTAAATATATATGTATATGAGTATCTATCTACAAGACGTTAACAATTATATTGATTACGCCAAACATAGTAGTAATTAATCAACATATTTGTGCTAAAATTGCAGGCACATCCACATTTGGATGAAATTGAAAGAGAGAAAGTGTGCAGTGTGATGGATCCTCTGAAACTATCACATGAAGCAAGAGTACATGCTTCTCAAAACAAACGTTTGCCGGTGCAAATAGTCCTTCATGCTCTCTATTTCGATCAACTAAAGATAAGGAGCGGGGCAGCAGATGGTACTAATAACAACATGCCTGAAGCCATGGCAACAAGGAACCAATTACAAGCCGATGTTTCCCTCGTAAAGGAAAACGAAGTTTTAAGAACAGAGTTGCTAAAGATGAAGATGTACATAGCAGATATACAGAAAACAACAACTTCTACTCAAGGAACATCAAAAGGGAGTTTGAAGAAGACAACCTTCTTCTCTTCTGTCTCCAAAACATTAGGAAAATTCAATCCCTTTAAACATGGATCAAAGGACACTTCGAATATTGTTGATGATGCTGCTCTAGATCTTACTAAGCCTAGGAGGAGAAGATTTTCCATATCTTAATTAAGTTATTCACATGATTTGGTTTAATTTTACTTTATGTTGTGTGAGAAAACTATGATTTATTTTGTACTGTAAATCATTGATTGATTGATTCTGTTGTTTGATTATATTGTTATTTTAATATGTTCATGTATCACACTTGATCAAGATTGATTTCATCTTTTAATTGCCTTCCTCTACTTGTTCATGTAAGTTTGTCTTTTCAACAATTTTTTCCTCAAACTGGTCCACTACTTTTATTGTCAATCAACAATTTGTGGTTGATATCATCATGTTATAAATAGAGGAGGGGACAATTCTTTTAATGCTGGATATGGATATATTAAACTTGGACTATGACTTAAATCAACCCAATTGCGAAAAAAAAAAAGGTTTGTTTGCTCATATCTTTTGGTATAAATTGTGAAATGAAAATATTGAACTTCTAAATTGAAGTTTCTCTAAAAGAATTTTGAGTGTCTTGTGAATCTGATGAATTAAAAAAACAAGTCACATAAGTTCCAAGTTTGTTGTCTTCTCCCATCTATGGCGGATCCAAAATTTGGAAGCTCTGGCGGCACACTGTTTTGGATAGTAACATATGAAATATTTTACGTAAGTGGTGGGATTATTCATGGAGAACGTATAATTGTTATTTATCAGCATGATTTTGTATTAGATACACTCTTGTCTACTTGGTGTAGTTAAAATTTTTGTCATAAGAGGCCAAATGTTCTAATCTAGATTGCCATAACTTTACAAGTTTTTTAATGCAATAGTGCAAAATTCATAAAGCAATACTATTAAGAGAAAACTACACTTAGTAGACAAAATAAAAATAAAAATAAGAGGAACTTTCATATATAGCCTAATTACTCTCTATAGCTATAGTTTGATAATTATAATTCGTAGCTACATGTTATAGGGAGGAGAGAGGCGAGCGAGACTGGGAGAGAGAGGGCAAAGGCGAGCGAGAGAGGGCAAAGAGTGGGAGAGAGGTGAATTGTATATGTTTATCGGTAAGATAATTGAATATTATACATATGTATTTGTATATATGGCAAGCGAGATTGGGAGAGGGAGGATAGAGGAGAGCGAGATTGGGAGAGGGAGGAGAGAGGCGATCGAGAGAGGGTAGATAGTGGGAGAGAGGTGAATTGTATAAGTATATCGGTTAGATAATTGTATATTATACATATGCATTTTATATATGGCAGACGAGACTGGGAGAGGGAGGAGAGAGGCGAGCGAGATTGGGAGAGGGAGGAGAGAGGCGAGCGAGAGAGGGAAGGGAGTGGGAGAGAGGTGAATTGTATATGTATATCGGTTAGATAATTGTATATTATACATATGTATTTGTATATTCTGGCGAATTATACATATACAAACGTGGCTAATTATATAAATTCGAAGTCAGCCCACGTAATTAATGTATAATGTTAGTCGTGAGTGGTAATTATAGCAAACTATAGCTATGATGAGTAATTAAGTAGTATAAGTTTGCTTAACCGCGTAATTTTCCCTAAAAATAATAATTAATTACATTCATAGCCCAATCTTAAATAACTTCCTTTATGTCCATTCGGCCCAAGCAAATTATCCTATGTGCCTCCTTTTTAGCCTAGGTCCGATACTCCTTTAGTTTGTCTGATAATATCCTATGTTGGTATCACTCAACATTTATAATATATATATATATATATACTATGCTGGTATTATTTAATATTTGTGCATTTTTTCCTGAATGTTTGTTATAATATCATTGAAGATGTTAGATGTGCGCCTCATTGAGGATTGACTTGGTGAAACAGTGGTTGCTCCTCATTTAGACAATTTCAATATCATGATAATATGACTATATTGTGGTAGTATCATTTATGTACCATCTTATGATTTAGGAATACCTTTTTGATAACATCACAATATATATTTTCCTCCGATCCCGACTTGGGTCAATGAAAAAAATCACTCATTTTAATAAGATAATATATTTTCAGAAGATCCCTATATAAATATATAGTCTCATTAATATTATAAATTAATAATTCTTTAAAATTACAAATATATCTAAAACAATTTAGTGAAATATGATTCTATTGTGTTCTGTCTTTTGTTAAAATTTAAATCTAGTTGAAGTTCATCACTAACTTTTCTTATTGCATCCAAACGTTTCAGTGTTGTCTTTTCTAACTACACCATAAAATTGTGAAGAGTTCTAGATGCAATAAGTGTTTCCTTACGCGTGACTAGTTCCAAATGTATTATATCATCTTCAACTTTATCATCAACATTGTTTTTACCAATGGTATCCACGATTTCTTCTAAGTTCTGGACCTCTGAACAAGTATCATTTTCACCCATCCAATAGGTTATTAACGTCCAATTTATTGTGGTATCCAAGATCATTAATCATGACCTCAAGTTAATGAATGACATTTTCACAAGTGAGTTCATTCAAATTCTCTGATATTTCATCCCCAAAGGAATTTTACAGTGTTGAAATACTAGTTAAATTAATAAATATTAATTTATCAATTACATAATACCTCTTCAAAATATTATTATTTCATGGTCCCACCTATATTAATTTTCTGCTCTGTAATGTATTGTTATGTTATCAATGAGGATTTTGAAAATCCCTCATTTAGGATTGATGATTGTGTAACTCCTCGGACCTCGAAAAGGGCTAAAGAGGGGTTCGTACAAGTCACCCAACTGTTTTAAGTTTTAAGTTTTAAGTCAATTTCAAACGATCATATCTTTCATCAGATAAAGAATTAGGTAGCTCATGACCTATCAAATTAAAGGTCTTTGAGTCCTCTTTCCAACGCCACCAAGTTCACTTCATTTCGAGTTCAGAGTAAAAAGATATGCCCGTTTTAGTGATGCCTCTCTTTTAAGGCACCTCAATCGTTTTTAGATGGGTAGTTTGGTCTTTTTCCATCTCTTCTAAGCCTAAACCACCATTTTTTTCACCTAATTAAGGGTCTAAACAGTGTTAAAACATATTTTCACATTCTTTAACACTTAGAAGAATTAGAGCAAGGTTCCAAGAGGAGAAAAAGTTAAGGTTCAAGCGTTCTTCAAGTTTTCATCGATTTCACCAAGAATCTTTGTTCTTTGTAGGTATGTAAGGCTAATCACAGTGTTGGACTTGTTCGTCCTCAAGCCCTACATCTCAATGTAGTCAGAAATCGTTACATCAAAAAGATCCATTCATAGTTCTTGATATTAAATTTAGTTCTTTAACAGTTGAAGTTTTGATTTCCCTTGTGTTTGAGAATCTTATAATGTCGTTGCTTAGTATCACATGAACCCTATTGATTTAGTAAAGTTATGTTTTCAAAAGAAATTGTATGAAAGTTTCTCAGGTATTGATTTTGGGTTTGAAAGATAAGTATAGTTTAGGCAAATTTTTCCAATTCCAAACTAATTTGGGGTCCTAATTTAACTTAAATTTGTCAGGGATGCTGGGGAGGGCTTGGGGCGGCGCGCCAGGAAGGCGCCAAGGCTGGCCTTCGCCAGTTCAGGGCCTAGCACCCTGCACCAGCAGTGCACCCAGGCCTGAAATTCTGAAGTTCAAGGCCTGGCACCCTGCATTAGCAGTGCGCCAAGGGTCGTTGGGCCGATTCTTTTCTTTGTTTCATCCAGCACGTGCCCCTTTAAGTTGTGGTCACGTTCCCATTCTCTGTAGTAGCTCCTATAGGATTCATATACCTTTGAAAATTCCTGCATAACCCAATCACGTGTCTTAATGCATATTTATTACAAGTTGCACAACACATGCACATCGCCAATAACTAAAAGGTTATTTTCAAAACGCAAGACATATGCAGGCAATTAATAAGTAAATAGGCATATAGATACGCCTAAAAGCCATAATTTCATGAGCATACTTTTTAAAAATATAAGTGTTGAACAGTATCCTTGAAAGAAGAGTCAAATGTTTCATAGCGTCAGACAGTTGAAAAAGAGCATAGTTGATGTATTGAAAAATGTTTCAGAAAAGTAAAGTGACATGTAAAGTAATAGTCCATTTCTTTGTAAGGGTGAATTGAGTATAATTGATCATTTATTATTATTTTGGGTGTAGTATCAAGCCCTAAATTGGGCAAGAGTCTATTATAACTCAAAAGTCCCAATAAACTACGTAGCCAGCATAGGATAGGATAACACTGATTCTTCGTGCGACTCCTCATCCTCTAAGAAGGCCTATTAGATGGATCCATAATTACAGTATCATCCTATACCTCGACAAAGTATAAGATGACCCTTGCAACGTGGGCGAAACGTTGTATCATTGCTAGGCTCATAGTAATGGTTGTCGGTTAGAGAAACTCCCCACAAGTAAAATATATTATTTTCATATTGCTTTTATTGCATATCTTATTGTAAAGCTTAAAAAGGGTTTTCACATCATATTCATGATATAGTGTTGAGTTACTTTTAGTTCCTCTGTTCAGTTATTGTTTTATTCAGCCATATTACATACTTGTGCATTAAATTATACTGATGTCATTCGACCTGCATCTTATTATGATGCAGATACAGGTGTTCAGGGTTATCAACAAGCGCTTCGTTGAGATCAGTTGCACTCCAATTAGTTTTGGTGCTCTTTGCATTCTGGGAGACTCTACTTTTATTTTTCAGTTTAGTCATTTTAGGGTATCGTGGGTCTTGTTCCGGCATCCATGTTGAATTATAGAGGCTTCATAGACAGTTAGAGTTGATAAGTCTCTCAGTATGTTCCTTTCTGTTTTGAGATCTTGAAACTATTACTTATAATTTATTAAGTATTTTCAGACATTCACTTGAGTTTAGTTATGCATTTAAAGTTTCATATTTGCTTGAATAAGTCTTCCGCTAAGTAGTCAGTCAGGCCAAGGGTTCACTTGAGGATCATCAATGGTTCTCGAGTGTCGGTCACGTGCAGGAGAGTCTTAACACCATTCAGACTTATTTAATAAGTTATAAAATAATACTGTATCGGCTCTCTCCGTCTTTGCGTGACTTTTTCTCTCACAATTACAAACTTTCTTCCTCTCTTTTCTCAATCAAACATCAATTTTTTCCTCTTGAACTGATAAGTTTTCATAATCTTTACCAGTATTTTTTGTATATTAATAATTTTCTTAGGGTGTATTGATGTTTGTCAAGAACACTTGTTGCATTAATATTTTTTGTGTATTGATGTTCATCAAAGTTTTTGAGTGAAACAAAATACTATTAATAATTAAAAATAATAACTATGTATACATATCTGAGGTCTCTTATTATAATTTTGTCTTAGGCCAATAATTTTATTGAGACTCTTTGATCATCAAACCTGCTTGGTAGATAACACTAATATATTATTGTTGTTGAACTAGTTAGTGACAAAAATAATGAAGCTCCTAATAATTCTCCATCCCAATCTTCAGTTACAGCTAGAAAAAAAATGTTTTGGGGAAGAAAAAAGACTTATTCGTATGAATTGGAAATCGATGAGAAGATGATTACACCTCTGGAGTTATTGATTAAAAAAATAGTGCACCTACATTTGAAGAATATATGGAAAAATTAGATGGAATTGGATGGGAAGAGCCATTATACAGTACATGTGTTTGTATATTTTGTGAAAATGTCCGCTACAAAAAAGAAATAATGACGTTAGAGGTTCACAAGTTAGAGAATTAGATTAAGGTTACTGGTAAAAAATAAGAATTCTTTAGTTTTTTCTAATTAGCCAAAATATATGTTAGGTGTTAATAATTTAATACCTTATTTATTATTTTTTCAACTAATATTTATCATACTTATTGAACTTTTTGATATTATATTGTGCCTACATAAAATATATTTTTTTCATGATTTTTTATATGTTATGCTTGATGATTATGATAGTTTTGTAATCAAAAAGTAATATTTTTTGTTGAAATGAATTTTTTATAACATTATATTAATATAATGTTTGATTTCATATGCACATTCAGATATTGAAAACAAACAATAATCATTCAGTGTTCAGATTTGGAGACCACATCTTAATAATCAGATGTGTATTCAGATCTAGACACCTAGTTCTTAATGCAAATCTTAATATTCAGACGTATAATCAAATTTAGAGGTCTTAAGCTTAATGAAAACAAATGAGGCCTTAAACTCTCCTTTATTTTAAAAGAAATTATCACATGACGCTCCAATAGACAAAAATTACACCTTGACAAAGGTTAAATAACTTATTAGTATTAGTTAAAAGTTAAAGATTAAAGTATCACTATCTCAAAAAAAATGATTTTTTTAAAAAATAAAAATTAACATATTTTTCTTACCCCGCTCCACCACCTCCTCCCACCGTACCCCCTCCCCCCACCACCACCCCAAATATTATTATTTTTATTTTTTTTATAAAAGATTTTTAAAAAAAAATTCTTACTTCATCTCCCACCCCTCCACCCCCACCCTTTCAATTTTTTTAGATGTTTTCTTTTTAAAAAAATAAATCTTACCCCACCCACCTATTTCTCCCGCTCTAATTTTTTTTCTCATTTTGTATTAGATATATATACATGTTTTTTGAAAAATATTTTCTACTTGCTGCAAGATCTTTTAAAAAATAAAATTTTCATATATGTTATATTCGGCACATAAGTAGAAAAAAATATTATATTTCTAAGAAAATGTTTATATATATCTAACAAAAAGCAAAAAAAAAAAAAAAAAAAAACTAATTTGAAAACAGAGAATTAGATAAGGTGGAGTAGAATTATTATTTTTTTTTAAAAATAATATCCAAAAATATTTTGTGAAGGAGTGGGTGGTTTGGAGGAGGGGGGTGGATTGTCAGTGGGTACAGAGAAGTAGGTAAAGAAAATGTTTTGAATTTTATTTTTAAAATCAATTTCTTATTTTGGGGATAATGATACTTCGATCTTTAATTTTTATCTAATACTAATAATTTATTTAATATTTTATCAAGATGGAATGAGTTATTCATGTAGAATGCCACGTGACAAAATATTTTTAAATAGAAAAGAGACTACATTACACATACTACTAATATGTGTTTTGCAAACTAATGAATGTGAGCTTAATTATGAAACTTACGCTCTTAATAGCTTAGACTTGGGATACGGGTCTGAAAAATATCCTAATTTTGATCGAATTTATTGTTGTGATACTAAATTTTCATGAGGACCTATTACCTTTCTAGACTATTTAATAATATATATTTTTTGACGGTTCACTTTTTAGTTTTTATTTATAGAAGTGTCATGTGAGGTTTCTGTACTTTGTGTATTATTTTAACTCCTTACTTCCATTTTAGTGGAAGTACATTGGTTTATAAAGTTTTGCCATTATAATTGGTGGCAAGCCCACATGATATTATATTTACAAAAACAGTAGCCAAAAGAGAAATTGGCAATTGAATTTAAAAAACAATTTCGTTTTATGGAGAAATTAGCTGAACTGATTCTCATCCCTTCTCCGGCAATGGGCCATGTTGCTCAGATGTTGGAGTTAGCCAAGCTTTTCATCACTCGAAATCATCAGATCTCAATCACTGTCCTCATTATGAAACTCCCTGATTACATCGACGCTGTAAGTGGCCCTTTTGTTGATTCTGTTATTGATTCATCATCCTCTGAACGTCTTCGATTCTTTGAATTACCACCTGTTGATCCAACCCCAGAATGGAGCTCTAAAACTCGAGGACACTTTGTTAACAGATTAGTAAAAACTCAAAAATCTCAAATCAGGGAATTCTTGATAAGTCAACGCGGTGGTGTTAAACTTGTTGGATTTGTTGTAGACATGTTATGCACTCCATTGATGAATGTAGCTGACGAGTTTGGGATCCCGAGCTATGTGTTTTTCACTTCCCCAGCTGCTTTTCTTGGATTGATGCTTCATTTTCAGTTTCTTGAAGATGAA
>JAJOOR010017756.1:0-19087 GCA_036250505.1 Solanum acaule
GTGAGGGTTGGGGCGGCTTCGGGGATGTGAGCCTTGAGTTCGGGGTGGGGGTGGGGTGCGGCCTTGGAGAGGGTCGCCTCGAGGCTGGGGGTGGGGTGCGGCCTCAGGGAGGGTCACCTCGAGGCTGGCGATTGGGGGCGGTCTTGGGGATGGGAGCCTCGAGGCCGGTGGTTGGGTGGGGGGTCGGGGCAGAGCGCCTTGAGGTCGTAGGTGAATGTGGCTCGGAGTAGGATGTCTCGAAGCTGGGGGTGGGGGTAGGGGCCTGGCCTCGGGTCAGGGTGCCTCGAGGCCGGGGCTGGGGTAGGGGGAAGCCTCGGGGTTCCGCCCTAAGGCCGGGGTCGGTGGGGGGCTGGCCTCGGGGTAGGGCGCCTTGAGGCCGGGGGTAGGGGTGGCCTCGAGGCAGGATGCCTTGAAGCCGGGGCGGGGGGGGGGGGGGCGTCGGGGTAGGGCGCCTCGAGGCCGAGGTGGGGGGCAGCCTCGGGGTATGGTGCTTATATAAATACAAAATAATACTGATGTGAGAATTTCTCTAACTGACAACCATCACTTAAGAGCTATTGTGATGATACAACATTTTGCCTCACGCTCCCAGGGCCATCCTATATCTTGTCGAGGGTATAGAACCTGAACTACTAAGTGGATCCACTAGTCTATGCTAAAAAGCACTAAAGGAATTATCTAAAAAGTATGACCCTTTTTTATTCATGATGACTACATGGTTTATGGGGGCTATGAGTTGGGGCTATGAGTTGTCTGAACTTTCCCCTATATCGGTGCTCAACACTACTCCTAAAATATGATACTAGCTCTTATGTGTAAAAACATACTTCTTTCTGTGATTTGAAATAATTGTTCAAAACTTAGCTCAAAGGATACCTTAGAAATCAAAGTTTTCCCTCTTGCTTAATTGTGAAAGCGTTTACTCTTTACTGAAAACTAGTTCAAAGACTCTTTGGAAATCAAGGTTTCCTTTTTTGTTTAAATGTGAAAACATTTTAAACTCTTTGGGAATACATAGTCCCCATATACTTCTTTGAAGAAATGAACTTCAATCGTTACTCTTTACTCAACTTGAAGTTTAAGTTTTAAAACAAAGTTAAAAGCATTTGCAAAAGACTTTTTGAAAGGACTCTAAGAACTTCCTAGACTTGACTCTTAACTTTCCTTGAATTTGAATTTATGGATTCAAGGTTATGATTTATGTTTCTGGATGATTTCTAGATGTTTAGAAGTCATTTAGAGTAGTTAGAATCAATAGGAAGTAACGTACACTTTAGAAGGACTTAAACGAGCTAAACACAAAAAAATGGGTGGGCAGACGACCTGGGCGCGTCCTTGGCGCGCCGCGCTAACCCCTAAGTTACTGGGGCTCATTTCTGGCGCACTGCAGGTGCGCCTCCCCAGCCTCTCTGGCGCAGATGGGGCGCTCCGCGCCAGACCCTCCCCAGGTGAATCTGATGAATTTTTCTTCTCGATTTCAGACCTTAATTCGATTAAACCCAATTCCTTTTCTTAATATCTTCTTAGATTCTACCCATAACATATACACTAGAATCTAACTTGAAACAACTCTTAACATTGCTAAAACATCTCAAGAAAACCCATCAATCCCATATAAGTTCAAGAATGAAAACAATTCAAGAACACAACTCAAGAACATCAAATTCTCAATCTTTTTGGACGAAAAACACGTTAAATTAAACATGTTTGGCGCGTGGGTGGACTAAGCCAACGCTAGTGATCTCACATACCTCATAGGATTGAATCCTTGGCGAAATCCACAATCAAACTTGAACGTTCTTGACGAATCTTCCCTTTTCTCCTTCTTCTCCTCTTTTCTCCTTTCTCCAAACCCTAGCGTAGATTTCCAATTTTCTAAACTGACCAAATTCTTATTTGACCCCAATTAAACTCCTAAAAAGGGATTAAAATAATTGGGTAAGGAAAATACTAAAATACCCTTCCAAAATCTGGTTTTAGACTTTTCTTATTTGTACAACCTAACTTCAAATGATCATATCTCACTCATATGAACTTGGAATCGCGTAAACTCATTGGTGTTGGAAAGATTATTCTAAGATATTTCCTATGATATCTGTAAGCACATCTAACTCATCCTGATTTAGGAGTTATGGTCGTTTGAAGTTGACCAAAAATCCAACTTAACATACTTGACAAATTTTCCAGATTTTATATTATTTCCAAAAATGACTATTTCCACTTTTTAACTTGTTTCTAGTTCTTTCTAGTTACGGGGTGTTACAATATCTCCCCCTTGGAAACATTCGTCCTTGAATGAGCTTACTCTTAGTAGGCTAAGGGTGTAACATGCAATATTCAACTCAAACACCCAACAAGCCAATTACAACATGCTAGCTTATAAATGAAGGAGTACTAAGAAGAGAATTAGTACTTTGGTCCGGAACTTTTCCGATTTCAAAGAGATGTGGATATCTCTTCTTCATATCTTCTTTAGCTTCCCAAGTAGCTTCCTCAACAAATTGGTTCCTCTAAAGGACTTTGACTAATGCTACTTCCTTAGTCCTCAACTTGCGAACTTAGCGATCTAGAATCTGGATCGGAATCTCTTCATAAGATAAGGTATTCTTGATCCCAATATTTTCAGTTGGTATGATCAATGAAGGATCGCCCATACACTTCTTCAACATAGAGATGTGAAAAACTGGATGAACCGAGGCTAACTCTTGGGGTAGCTCCAACTCATAAGCTACATTACCTACCTTTTTCGATATTCTGTAAGGGCCAATATATCGGGGACTAAGCTTCCCCTTCTTACCAAATATCATAACACTCTTCATGGGTGAAACTTTAAAATATACCCAATCATCTACTTCAAACTCTAACTCATTTATCCTACGACTCTGCACCTTTTTCAATCTCTCTTGAATCACTTTCACCTTCTCCATAGCTTAATGAACTAAATCTGGTCCTATCAACCTTGCTTCACTAACTTCAAACCATCCAATAGGAGATCTGCATCTTCTCCCATAAAGAGTTTCATAATGAGCCATTTGGATGCTAGAGTGGTAACTATTGTTGTAAGCAAACTTAATAAGAGGTAGGTGATCATCTCAATTACCTTTGAAATCGATCACATAGGCCTTCAACATGTCTTTTAAAGTTTGAATAGTGCGCTATGCTTGCCCATCTGTCTGAGGATGAAAAACAGTACTTAAGTTCACCTTTGAACCCAAGCCTTTCTGAAAAGATTTCTAGAACTGTGTAGTAAATTTTGCATCTCTATCTGAAATAATTGAAACTGGCACCCCATGAAGTCTAACTACCTCTTGAAGATACAACTTGGCATAGTCCTCTGTTGTATGGGTAATCTTTACCGGCAAAAAGTGGGCTGATTTTGTCATTCTATCAACAATCACCCAAATCAAATCGTGGTGCCTACGAGACCTTGGTAAACTTGTGATGAAGTTCATGTTGATCATGTCCTACTTCCATTCCGAAAGTTATATAGTCTGAGCTATACCGCCTAGCCTTTGGTGCTTTACTTTAACTTGTTGGCAATTCGGACACTTGGCCACAAACGCTGCAATGCCATTCTTCATACTACTCCACTAATAAACTTATCTCAAATCATGATACATCTTTGTGGAACCCGAATGGATAGAATATCTGGAGCTATGAGCTTTCGTCATAGTCCTTACTTGAAGTTCATCCACCCTTGGTACACACAACCTACCTTGATACCTCAACACACCATTTCCCCCTTGTTCAAAAGCCAATACTTTTTGCTTGTGAACATTTGCCTTCAATTTAAGCAAAATAAGATATTGGTATTGCTTTTCTTTTACTTTTGACACTAATGACAACCCCATTCATCACCACTACTCCTCTTTCTGTGGAATTCATTAGTCAGACTCCTAAGCGTGCAAGTCTATGCACATATTTGGCTAACTCTCTCTTATCTTCCTCAAAATGGGCGGTACTACCCAAAGACAACCTGCTCAAGGCATCAATAACAACATTAGCCTTATCTGGGTGATAAAGAATACTCATGTCATAATTCTTGAGTAATTCCAACCGCCTCCTTTGCCTGAGATTAAGCTCTTTGTCAGTAAACACATACTGAAGACTCTTGTGATCGGTGAACACATCCACATGACCATAAAGATAATGGCGCCATATTTTCAAAGCAAATACTACGGCAGCCAACTCTAAATCATAGGTTGGGTAATTCTTCTCATGAATTTTCAACTGTTTGGAGGCATAAGCATGCCATGCTGCATTAATAGACAACCCAAACCAACTCTAGACGCATCATAATATACAACAAAGCCTTGCGTACCTTTTGGTAAGGTCAAAACTGGGCAGTAGTCAACCCCTTTTTCAATTCTGGAAAGCTTTTCTCACAGCTTTAGACCATTGAAACTTAATTGTCTTCCGAGTCAACTTGGTCAAAGGGGATGAAATAGATGAGAACCCCTCTACGAACCTTCTATAATAGCTAGCCAAACCTAAGAAACTCCTCATATCAGTTGGAGATGTAGGTGTAGGGCAATTATGCACTGCCTCAATTTTCTGAGTATCAACTTTAATTCCTTCTCCAGACACAATGTGGCCTAAGAATGCCACAGACTCGAGCCAAAACTCACACTTATAGAACTTGGCATACAACTTTCTATCCTTTAGAGTTTGGAGAACTATTTTGAGATGACTAACATGATCTTCTTCATTCTTCGAATAGATTAGTATGTCATCAACGAAGATGATAACAAACATATCTAAATAAGGTTTGAATACTCTATTCATAAGGTCCATGAATGCTGCAGGCGCATTGGTCAAACCAAATGACATGACCAGAAACTCATAATGACGATAACGAGTCTTAAAAGTTGTCTTTGGAATATCACATTCCCTTACTCTTAACTGATGGTAGCTACATCTGAGGTCTATCTTAGAGAAATAGGTGGCACCCTGAAGTTGATTAAAAAGATCATCAATCCTTGGGAGAGGATATTTGTTCTTGATGGTAACCTTGTTCAACTGACGGTAATCTATACACATCCTAAGGAAATCATCATTCTTCTTCACAAACAAGACCAGAGCACCCCAAGGTGAGACACTTAGTCGTATAAAGGCCTTATCAAGGAGATCTTGCAACTGCTCTTTAAGCTCTTTCAACTATGCTGGAGCCATTCTTTATGGCGTAATAGATATATGACGATTATCTGGAAGAAGGTCTATACCGAAGTCTATTTCTCTCTTAGGATGGACTCCGGGAAGATTATTTGGAAAGACTTATGGAAACCTTTTTACTACTAGGACTGACTGAATAAGATGTATCTCAACACTAGAGTCGTTAACTCAGACCAAGTGATAGATACACCCCTTAGAAACTATCTTTCTTGCCTTAAGGTACGAAATGAAACGACCTTTAGGCACTGCTGAACTACTTTTTCACTCTAAGATTGACTCATTTGGAAACTGAAACTTGACAACTCGAGTTCTACAATCAAATGAGGCATAACATGTATGAACCCAGTCCATACCAAGAATGACATCAAAATCTACTATGTTTAACTTAACAAAATCAGCCATGGTACTCTTGTGATTGACGAAAATGGGACAATCACGATAAACTCTTTCTGCTAGAATAGACTCACCAATAGGTGTAGAAGCACTGAAGGGTTCACTAAGTTGCTCAGGAATAACATTAAAATTCATCGCAACATACGGAGTTACAAAGGATAAACTCGCTCCTGGATCTAGCAAAACATAAACATCAAGAGTAATGACTTTGATCATACCAGTGACAACATCCGGAGAATTCTCTTGCTTTTGACGACTTGTGATCGCATAAAGGCGATTTTCTCCTTCGCCAGTACCAAAAGTAGCTCCTCTAGGTGCAGTCATGTCTGGTGGAGCAACTGATGAAGATTGGGCTCTATTGCCCTGATTTCCATTTCCTTGGTGGTTCTTAGGGCAGTCTTTCATGAAGTGACCCTCTTGTCCACACTTGAAATAACATATGGAGCCATCGCGACACTTACCTGGGTGGGTTGTACCACACTTAGCATATGTTGAAGCCCAGTTAACTCATTGTGCCACAATACCTTGAGATTGGGCAGGTCTATTCCTGAAGTGCTGTGAATTCTGACTATTGTACTCACCTTTGTTTCTGGGTGCAAGTGCACTAGCAGATGATGGAGCAGGTACTTTTTGCTTAGATTGGAAAGAAGACTGGTTCACATTACTCTTTTGCTTCCCGGACTCGTTCCCTGATGTCTTAGCCCTCTTATTCTTAAACTCTTCTCTATCCCTCAACTTGTCCTCCTTAACTTGTTGCACACAGATCATCAACCTTGCTATGTCCATGTCCCCTATCACCATATCTACCTTGCCTTCCTTTCTTGACAGACGAGACAACCCAGCAACGAATAAACTCATCCTGCTCCTCATGTCAGCAACCATCTCCGAAGCATAATGGGAAAGTTGTGTGAACTTTAAACTGTACTCATGAACACTCATAGATTCCTGCTTAAGAGTGAGGAATTCTCGTACCTTTGCTTCTCTTAGCTCACGTGGAAAGAAACTCCCCATGAGAGCACTCTCAAACAATCCAACTCACAATCGATTATGCGCAAGCATGAGTTAGAAAGAGACTTTATAGAGATGAACTCTATCGCACGAAGTGAGTATGAAAGAAATGAAGGAATTCCTAAATGTTGCAGCTTCCTAATTATAGATGTGGCGCGCTTCACACTGATAACTATGACTCTATAGACATGGCTTCATAGACTCCTTAGGACACTTGAACTCTATGCTCTTATACCAAGTTTGTCACGCTCCGAACCTACACCCTGGGAGGGACTGACACTCGAGAACCATTACTGTCCCCAAGCGAACCTTTGGCCTGGCTTACTTACTCAGTGAAAGACTTTACTTAACAAAGATAAACTCATATAAAACTTAGAATGTTATAAAGAAAACATTCAACTAGTCAATAAGGCAAACTCAAGTCTCAACATAAGATAATGAAAATGAAAAGACTAAAAAACTAAGATCTGACTGTCTATGAAGCCTCTAAACAACTGAGATGGATGTCAGGACAAGACCCACGACATCCTAATGAACTAATAATAATATCTAAAGCAGTAAAAGGGATCCACCGAAAAGTATGGAGGCTCACCAAAAGACTCTGAGTGCTCAACTGGATCAACGATGTACTGGATGCTGATCCTGGTTACCTGTGTTTGCATCATACAAAGATGCAGGCCAAATGACACTAGTACATTGAATGTACGAGTATGCGAGGGGAATTCTAAAACAAGACATAAGCTTGGAAGGAACTGAAGAACTTACCTGGCTCAACTCAACTCAAACTTAACTGAACTCATTTCAATATGAAACAGTATATATAAAAACAAGTGCAATATAAAGAAAAGCTTTAAAAACATGGATATCAACTCTGTGTATTTGGAAATACAATAGTAAGTCTGATGTGTATGCAAAGATACAATAAAACTCTGAGATGTATATAAAAATACAAATAATACTGTTGTGAGAGTTTCTCTAACCGACAATCATCACTTAAGAGCTATTGTGATGATACAACATTTTGCCTCACGTTGCTAGGGTCGTCCTATACCTTGCCGAGGGTATAGAACTTGAACTACTAAGTGGATCCACTAGTCTATGCTAAAAAGCACTAAAGAAATCATCTAAAATGTATGACCCTTTTCTACCCATGATGGCTACATGGTTTATGGGGGCTGTGAGTTGTTTGAACTCTCTCCCATATCTGTGCTCAATACTACTCCCAAAATATGATACTAGCTCTTATGTTTAAAAACATACATCTTTCTGTGATTTGAGATAATTGCTCAAAACTTAGCTCAAAGGCTACTTTGGAAATCAAAGTTTCCCCTCTTGCTCAATTGTGAAAGAGTTTACTCTTTACTGAAAACTAGCTCAAAGGCTCTTTGGAAATCAAGGTTTCCTTTCTTGTTTAAATGTGAAAACATTTTAAACTCTTTGGGAATACATAGTCCCCATATACTTCTTTGAAGAAATGAACTTCAATCTTTACTTTTTACTCAATTTGAACTTTTAGTCCTAAAACAAAGTTAAAAGCATTTGCAAAAGACTTCTTGAAAGGACTCTAAGAACTTCTTAGTCTTGACTCTTAACTTTCCTTGAATTTGAATTTATGGATTCAAGGTTATGATTCATGTTTCTGGATGATTTCTAGATGTTTAGAAGTCATTTAGAGTAGTTAGAATCAATAGGAAGTGTTAGTACACTTTAGAAGGACTTAAACGGGCTAAACGGTGAAAAAATGGGTGGGGCGGACAACTAGGTCGCATCCCTGGAGCGCCACGCCATCCCTAAGTTGATGGGGCTCGTTTATGGCACATTGCAGGCGCGCCACCCCAGCCTCTCTAGCGCAGATGGGGCTCGCCGCGCTAGACGGTGATTCTGAGGAATTTTTCTTGATTTCACACCTTAATTCGATTAAACCCAATTCATTTTCTCAATATCTTCTTTGATTCAGATACCTATATAACATGTACACTAGAATCTAACTTGAATACACTCTGAACATTGATAAAACATCTCAAGAAAACCCATCAATCCCATATAAGTTCAAGAATGAAAACAAGTCAAGAACACAATTCAAGAACATCAAATTCTCAATCTTTTTGGACGAAAAACACGTTGAATTAAACATGTTTGGCGCGTGGGTGGACTAACCTAACTCTATGTGATCTCACATACCTCGTAGGATTGAATCCTTGGCAAAATTCACAATCAAACTTGAACGTTCTTGATGAATCTTGCCTTTTCTCCTTCTTTCTCCTGTTTTCTCCTTTCTCCAATCCCTACCGTAGATTTCCAATTTTCTAAACTGACCAAATTCTGATTTGACCCCAATTAAAATCCTAAAAATGGATCAAAATAATTGGGTAAGGAAAAGACTAAAATACCTTTCTAAAATCCGGTTTTAGACTTTCCTTATTTGAACAACCTAACTTCAAATGGTCATATCTCACTCATACGAACTCAAAATCGCGTAAACTCAGCGGCATTGGAAAGATTATTCCAAGATCTTTCCTATGATATCTGGAAACACACTTAACTCATCCTAAGCTAGGAGTTATGGTCGTTTGAAGTTGACCAAAAATCCAACCTAACATACTTAACAAATTTTTCAGATTTTTATACTCTTTCCAAAAATGACTATTTCCACTTTTTAAGTTCTTTCTAGTTACGGGGTGTTACATTTTTATTCTCAAAAAAATTTATGATGACCTCCGTAATGAGTTGGGAAACCACCACGTTTACTCACACCATTATTTTCACGCCTATTTCCGCATTTACAAGCCTTTTTTAGGAATGATCCAAATTCCTCTATTTTTCGTGTGTTATAACTCATAAATTTGGCGCCCTAGAGCACCTAACATTTTTTTTCTAATTTTTTTTATGAGGACCTCAACAATGAGTTGGGAAACCACCACATATACTCACACTATTTGTTTCACGTTCATTTCTGCATTTGCAAGTCATTTTTTAGAAATTACACAAATTCTTCGATTTTTCGTATGTTATAGCCTATGGATCTGGCGTCTCGGAGCACCAAATTTTTTTCTCAGAAAACTTTATGAGGACCTTCGTAATGAGTTGGGAAAACACCACGTATACTTCTACCATTTTTTCACGCTCATTTTTGCATTTACAAGCCATTTTTAGGAATTACCCAAATTTCTCTATTTTTCGTGTTTTGCCCTTGGATATGGCACCTAGAGCACCCAAATTTTTTTCTCAAATTATTTTATGACGACCTCTGTAATGAGTTAGGGAACCATCACGTATATTCACACCATTTTTTTCGCGCTCATTTCTGCATTTACAGGCCATTTTTTAGGAATTACCCAAATTTCTCTATTTTTCGTGTGGTACAACCCAATGATCTTGTGCCCCAGAGCACCGAAAATTATTTTCTCAAAAAACTTTTTGAGGACCTCCGTAATGAGTTGGGAAACTACCTCATATACTCACACAATTTTTTTCACGCCCATTTCCACATTTACAAGCTTTTTATAGAAATTATCCAAATTCCTTGATTTTTCGTGTGTTAAAGCCCATGGATCTGGCGCCTCGGAGCACCAAAAATTTTATTCTCAAAAAACTTTATGAAGACTTCTGTAATGAGTTGGGGAACCACCACGTATACTTACACCATTTTTTTAACGTTCATTTTTGCATTTACATGACCATGTTTAGAAATTACCTAAATCCTCTATTTTTCGTAGGGTATATAGCCTATGGATCTGGCACCTCGGAGCACCCAATTATGTGGACCTCTGTTATGAGTTGTAGAACTACCATGTATGCTCACACCATTTTTTCGTGCTTATTTTCGCATTTACAGGGCTTTTTTTAGGAATTACCCAAATTCCTCTATTTTTCGTTTGTTATAACCCATGGATTTGGCCCCCCGAAGAACCCAATATTTTTTTCTCACAAAACTTTATGAGGACATCTGTAATGAGTTGGGGAACTACCATGTATACTCACATAATTTTTTTCACGTCCATTTCCTTATTTACAGGTTCCTTTTTAGGAAATTCCTCAATTTTCTTATAGCTTATGGATCTGGCACCCCGGAGCACCCTAAACTTTTTTCTCAAAATAATTTATATAGGACCTTCGTAATGAGTTGGGGAACCACCACGTATACCTACATCATTTTTTTCACGTCTATTTCCGCATTTACAAACCATTTTTTAGAAATTAGCTAAATTCCTCTATTTTCATGTGTTATAGCTCATGGATCTGGCGTTTTCGAGCACCTAATTTATTTTTCAAAAAACTCTATGAGGACCCCCATAATGAGTTGGAGAACCATCACGTATACTCACACAATTTTTTTCACGCTTATTTCTGCATTTACAGTCCCCTTTTTTAGGAATCACCTAACTTTCTCGATATTTCGTGTGTTATAGCCTATGGATCTGGCCCCCCCAGAGAACCCACACTTTTTTTCTCAAAAAACTTTATGGCGATTTCTGTAACGAGTTTGGGAAATTCCATGTATACTCACACCATTTTTTCACGCTTATTTCCGCATTTATAGGCTCTTTTTTAAGAATTACCAAATTACTCAATTTTTCGTGTGTTATAGCCCATGAATCTGGCACCCCGAAGCACCCAAAAATTTTTCTCAATAAATTTTATATAGGTATTCCATAATAAGTTTTATAATGGTGTGAGTATACATGGTGGTTCCCAAACACATTATAGAGGCCCTCAAAAAGTTTTTCGAGAAAAAAATACACATGAAAAATAAAAAAATTCTGGTAATTCTTAAAAAGTGCATGTAAATGTGAAAATGTGCGTGAACAAAATAGTGTTATTATATGTGGTGATTACCCTCATTACGGAGGTCCTCATGAAGTTTTTTGAGAAAAAAAATTGGGTGCTCCAAGCACCAGATCAATGGGCTATAAACACACGAAAAATAGTGTAATTTGGGCAATTCCTAAAAAAGGGCCAATAAATGCGGAAATAGGCATGAAAAAAATGATTTGAGTATACATGTCAGCTCCTAAACTCATTACAAAGGTCCTTATAAAGTTTTCTGAGAAAACATTTTTGGGTGTTCTGGGTGCAAATCCATGGGCTATATAACACACGAAAAATAAAGGAATTTGCGTTATTCTAAAAAAGGACTTATAAATGCAGAAATAGGCGTGAAAAAATGATGCGCGTATAGGTGGTGTTTCCCCAACTCATTACGGAGGTCCTCATGAAGCTTTTTGAGAAAAAAAATTTGGGTGCTCCGAGTTCCAGATCCATGGGCTATAACACACGAAAAATAGAGTAATTTGGGTAATTTCTAAAAAATGGACTGTAAATGCAGAAATGGGCATAAATAAAATGGTTTGAGTATACGTGGTTGTTCCCCAACTCATTACAGATGTCCTCATAAAGTTTTTTGAGAATTTTTTTTTGAGTGTTTCAGGGCGCGAGATCCATGGGTTATAACACATGAAAAATTGAGGTATTTGGGTAATTCCTTAATAAAACCAGTAAATACGGAAATGAGCGTGAAAAAAATAATGTGAATATACGTGGTGGTTCTCCAACTCATTACGAAGATCCTCATAAAGTTTTATGAGGAAAACTTTTTGGGTACTCCGGATCGCCAGATCCATTGGGCTAAAGCACAAAAAATAGACCAATTTGGGTAATTCCTAAAAGAGGGCCTGTAAATGCTGAAATAGGCGTAAAAAATAGTGTGAGTATATGTGGTGGTTACCCAACTCATTACGGAGGTCCTCATAACGTGTTTTGAGAAAAATATTTTGGGTCCTTCGGGGCGCCAGATCCATGGGCTAACACACTAAAAATCGAAAAATTTGGGTAATTCCTAAAAAAGGGCCTGTAAATGCCTAAATAGGCGTGAAAAAAGTGGTGTCAGTATACGTGGTGGTTCCCTAACTCATTACAGAGGTCCTCATAATATTTTTTGAGAAAAAAAATTGGGTTCTCCAGGGCGCCAAAACCATGGGCTATACCGCACGAAAAATAGATGAATTTGGGTAATTCCTATAAAAGGATGTATAGATGCGAAAATGGTGCGAGTATACGTGGTGGTTCCCCAACTCATTATGGAGGTCTTTATAAAGTTTTTTGAGAAAAAAATTTAGGGTGCTCTGGGGCACCAAATCCATGGGCTATAACACACGAAAAAAATGAGGAATTTGGGTAATTCCTAAAAAGGGCATTTAAATGCGGAAATAGGAGTGAAAAAAAATGGTGAGAGTATATCTGGTAGTTCCCCAACTCATTACAAAGGTCATCATAAAGATTTTTACGAAAAAAATATTGGGTGCTCCGGGGCGCCAGATTCATGGGCTATACCTCACAAAAAATAGAGAAATTTGGGTTATTCCTAAAAAAAGGCCTATAAATGTAGAAATGAGCGTGAAAAAAATAGTGTGAGTATACGTGGTGGTTCCCCAACTCATTACAGAGGTCCTCATAAAGTTTTTTGAGAAAAGAATTATGTGTGCTTCGAGGCGCCAGATCCATGGGATTTAACATACGAAAAATAGAGAATTTGGTGATTGCTAAAAAATCCTATAAATGTGGAAATGGGCGTGAAAAAAAATGGTGTAAGTATACGTGGTAGTTTCCCAGCTCATTACGGAGGTCCTCATAAATATTTTTTAGAAAAAAATTAGGTGTTCTGAGGCGTAAGATCATTGGGTTGTACCACACAAAAAATAGCGAAATTTAGGTAAGTCCTAAAAACGGGCATGTAAATGTGGAAATGGGCGTGAAAAAATGGTGTGAGTATACATGGTGGTTACTAATTTATTATGGAGGTCCTCATAAAGTTTTTTGAGAAAATAATTGTGGGTGCTCTGGGCGCCAAATCCATGGGCTAACACACGAAAAATTGAGGATTTTGGTTAATTCCTAAAAAGGGTCTGTAAATTGGCGTAAAAAATGTTGTGAGTATATGTGGTGGTTCCCCAACTCATTACAGAGGTCCTCATAGAGTTTTTTGAAGAAAAAAATTGGGTGCTCCTGTCACGACCCGAGCCTACACCATGGACGTGGCCGACACTCGAGAACCATTGCTGGTCCCCAACCGAACTCTCATCCTGGCTGACTATAAGCAGAAAACTGATTCAAGCATACAAAGCTTAAAACCTGAATAAAATTCATGAACTCAACTTTACAAATTTTTAACTCAAAGAAAAAATCCGAATAAAATAAATTATGCAACTCGCCATAAAATAGGCAACTTAAGTCTTTAAAACATTTAATAAAATAAATGATACAAACTTCTCAACTATATTGACTATCTATGAAGCCTCTAATTGATAAAGATGAAAGTCGGGACAAGACCCACGATATCCTAACTAAACTGAAAGGTAAATGAAATCCTCCGAAAACAAGGAGGCTCACCATAGCTAACTCGAACTCTCGAATGTATCAACGAAGCTCTAGTTGATGATCCTGAATACCTCTGTCTGCATCATGAGAAGATGCAAGTCAAATGACTCAGTATGTGAAATGTACGAGCATGTAAGGGGAAATCTAAAGCATAAACATAAGTTTGAAAAGAATCTGAAAGAAACTGAAGAACTTACCTGGCTCAACTCAACTCAACATAACTAAACTCATTTCAATATAAAGCAATTTAAAACAAGTGCAATATAATGAAAAGCTGTTTAAAACATGATGTCAACTCTGTGTGTATGCAAAGATACAAATAACTATGAGATGTATGTAAAAATACAAATAAACTGATGTATATAAAAATACAAAGTACTGCTGTGGGAGTTTCTTTAACCGACAACCATCACATAAGAGCTATAGTGATGATACAGCGATCTACCTCACGCTGCCAGTGCATCTTATACCCTGCCAAAGGTATAAGACCTGAACTACTAATGGAGCCACTAGTTTATGTGAAAAGGGTTCATCTAAAAAGTATGACCCTTTTCTACCCATGATGGCTACATGATTTATGGGGGCAGTGAGTTGTTTGAACTTTCCCTCATATCGATGCTCAATACTACTCCCAAAATATACTAGCTCGTATGTTTTAAAAACATACTTCTTCTGTGATTTGAGATTAGTGCTCAAAACTTAGCCCAAAGGTTATCTTGGAAATCTCAGCTTCCTCTCTTTCTTTACTTAGAAAGCGATTTCTCTTTTCTAAAAAACTAGCCCGAAAGCTATTTGGAAATCTCAGTTTCCGTTCTTATTTAAATGTGAAAACATTTTAAATCTCTTTGGGAATACTTAGTCCCCATATACTTCTTTGAAGAACAGAACTTCAACTTTACTCTTTCTCAACTCAGTGCTCAAGTCTTTAAAACAAGTTTTAAAATGATTTGTAACAAGACTTCTTGAAATAGGGTTCATGCCGAATTATGGACATGAACGACTCAATTCAAGGTTTTCAATAACCATGCATAGATCTCAATACTTGAAACTCAACAACTCCCGACTCAAGGAGTAAATGATACTACTCATCTCAAGAATGCTCGACTCGGAGGGTTCATGCGAAATTATGGGCATGAACTACTTAACTCAAGGACTCAATAATACCTCTCAACTCAAGATTGCTCGACTCATAGGGTTCATGCGAAATTATGGGCATGAACTACTCAACTCAAGGACTTCAAGGGTAATATGTAATAGTCACATGATTAGAAATGAATCTCAAAGAGGGATTAGGAACTCAACACTTAAAGGCTTAGAACTTCAAGATACCACTTCTCTGAAAGATGCTCAATGTATGAAGTTCATGCTGAATTATGGGCATGGAACAACTCGACTCGAAGGTCTATATAACTACATGGAACTCATGTATACGACTCTTCTCATTTTCTTACTTACTTCCTCAAAACTTAGTTCAAATCAATAGTTGATCTCAAAGGATTCACAACTGAACTCAAAGGCTTTCTTGGACTCTACTTTTTAACTCTCTCTTGAATGTGAATTATGAACTCAAGAGTTTGGTTCATGACATGAAAGATATTGGTGATAATGTAGACTCATGAATACATTCTTCTAACTCTCATGCTCACTTACTTGAGTCTTGAAACAAATTATTAGAAATTGTAGAAGACACCTCAAAAGGACTCAAAGAGACTTTCTCTAAATGATCGGAAAAACTCTCAAAACATAATTCTTAATTTTACCTTGAATTTTGAATTATGAATTCAAGGTTATGATCATGTTATGAATGATTTGTAGGTGTTTGGAAGTAGTTTAGAGTAGTTAGAATCGAAAAGGAGTGAAGGTGCACTTTAAACGAACTCAAACGGGGAAACAGACGACAAACTGGATGGGGTAGGCGACCTTGGCGCAATGGGTGGGGCTAGGCGCCAGCCCCTAAACTTCAGAGGAGGGTTTGGGGCGCTCTGGCTGGCGCCAGGCCCCAAACCCAGAAAACCCGACGAATTTTCCTTGCTCATTTTCTCACCCTAACTCGCCTAGAATCGAACGGTTTCTTCCCCAATCACTTAGAATCAATTACTTAACATAAGTACACTTTAATATATTCAAAACAACACTCAAATTACTAAATTTCATCTCAAGAAATCATCAAAACCCCAACACAACAAGATTTAGAATGAACTTCAAGAACATCTATCAAGAACTCATCAAGAACTCTAATCTTTCAACTTCAAGAATAAAATTTCGCTGAAAATAACATGTTTTCGTGTGGGTGAACAAACCCAACACTATGGAAGCTTACATACCTCTTAGGGATCAAACTCATGGCGAAAATCCGCAACAAAACGCAAGACTCTCGACGAACGCTTTGATCCTCTCCTTTTTTCTCCTTTTTTCTCTTCTTCTTTTCTCTTTTTGAACTCTCAACTAAAACCCTAGGCGTAAACTGGGATTATAAAACTGAACCTAATTATATTAGACCCCTAAAATATTACTAAAAACGATTTAAATCTGATTTGGTAAGGAAAAGGCTAAATTACCCCTTACTATTTCCGGCTAACTTCCCTTAAATGGACAACCTAACTTCAAAATGCCATATCTTACTCAGTATACGTGATGGTTCTCCAACTTATTACGGAGGTCCTCATAAAGTTTTTTTTAGAAAAAAATCATTGGTGCTCACAGGCGCCAGATCCATGAGTTAATACACACGAAAAATCAAAGAATTTACGTAATTCCTTAAAATGGCCTGTAAATACGAAAATATTCGTTCAAAATGGTATGAGTATACGTGATGGTTCCCTAACTCTTTATGGAAGTCTTCATAAAGTTTTTCAAAAAATAATTTTGGTGTTGCAAGGTGCCAGATCCATGACTATTACACACGAAAAATCGAGAAACTTGTATCACTCCAAAAAAAAACCTATAAATGAAAAATATAATTTAAAAATGGTGTGAGTATACGTTATGGTTCTCCAACTCATTACGAATGTCCTCATAATGTTTTGGGTGCTTTGAGGTGTCACATCTATGGTTAAATCACATGAAAATTTCAAGATTTTGCGTAATTCCTAAAAAATGTCTTGTAAATACGAAAATATTTGTTAAAAATGGTGTGAGCATATGTGATGGTTTCAAACTCATTACGGAGGTCGTCATAATGTTTTTTCAAAAAAAAATTTAGGGTGCTCCGAGGCGCTAGGTCCATGGTCTAATACATACAAAAAATTGATGAATTTGTGTCATTCCTAAATAATGGCCTGTAAATGCGAAAATATGCATTAAACGAGCCAACTTTTACGAATTACATGACTTTCTTGATTTTTTGTGTGTATTATCCCATGAATCAGGGACCTCAAAGCACCCAAAATTGTTTTTTCAAAACACTTTATGAGGATTTCCCTAATGAGTTGGGGAAGCATTTTGTGTCGTTCAACTATTTTTTCAGACATATTTTCTCATATACGAGCCAACTTTTAGATATAACGCAACTTTCTTGGTTTTCGTGTGTTAATATCATTGATCTGGAATTAGAATAGATGAAATTTGGAATCTTGAATTGAAAAACAAACGCAAATTGCTTAAACCAAACTTTAAGAAATAAATGTCGAAAGTGTTTGCAAAATAATTCCCAAAACTAAAATCAAAGTTGCATAAAGAGTCTAACAACCCAAAAAATGAAAAATACAACTAATATTTATAGAAAATAAAATCCTAAACCAAGTAGGAATAGAAAGCCTAAGGAAATTCAGTTTTGGCAGTGTCATCCACGATTGGTCACCTACGGCTCGTCACATGAATGACGGCTCGTGGGTTCCATAGTCATTCAACAGTTAGTCAAAATTCATGTGGGTGTTATCGACGGTCATGACCTACGGCCCATAGATCTAAGCACGGTCTGTCCTATTCAATCGTAGTTTATGGACTGGAACTCATCTTTTCTAAAGTCACCCACAACACATCAACGATGGCTCATCGGAGGACCTACTGTCCATTAGTCGCTCCATTGTTCCACACTTGGTTCACTTTTCTTGACAATTCACCCACACCGGCCACATACAGCTCGTTGAAAGAATGACGGCTCGTAGGTGGGCTCGTCTGTTGCCACGTTGTTGTTGTTTCAGGCACATTTAAACACCACTACTCAAAAACCTACTTCTTACAAAAATCAATCAAATTACATCACATATAGTAAAAAAAATGCCTCAGGCTTATGCACAACTTCAAGTTTAATGCATCAAAAAATATCGTAAACTCACAATACATCATTTTCCCCTATGGACCAACTCACGACATTAATAAGGTTGTTAGGGATGCCCACAAAATATTTCAGTCAAATATTCGTCGAGATCACATATCACCCAAAATTCATAGACTATAGTACACATAAAATGAGAAATTTGGTATTTTCCGTTTCGAGCCTCGTTTGAACTTGAAAATGCAAATTTTTCCTCTTCAGACTAAGGCTGGCAATTGGACCGGTTTTTTTCCGGTCCGGTTCCCGTACCGGTTGAACCGGTAAGGAATCGGCCTTATAGGTACCAAAACCGATACCAAAATGGAACCCAGATTTTTATCCGGTTCGGTAAGAACCAGTTCCTGTCCGGTTTAACGGTCAATTTAATTTATTTTATTTTATTTTTTTAAAAAAAATTGAACGTTATAAAGCCATTGGGCCCTTTTAGCCATTGGGCTGTGGCCCAAAACGGCTCCAAACAGCCCCCACCCCTCTTTACCCCTTAACACTATAAATTTATCCATATTTTTTCATTTAAATCACAAATTCACAAACTATTTCATTAATATCTTATAAAATCTCTTAATTTTCAATCTCTCATAAATTCATAATTATTATTTTGTGATATTGACTTGGAGTTTGAATTTCGGAGATTTATTTGAAGTAAATCGGAAGCTTCAATTGGCATCTCTCAATTTCGGCTTTGGTTATACGTCTACTTTTACATAGATGTTCGGTACATTCATTCCAACTTTAATTTTTTATTTGTTTATTAATTAAGTTATTTTATTTTTTTTGTTATATTATCTTGCTTGTTTTTCATAATATTAATTATTTTAAACTTGAACATGAATTTGGAAAAATATAGTGGTAAAAGACCAATGT
>JAJOOR010017757.1:0-14039 GCA_036250505.1 Solanum acaule
ACTTTGTGACTACATATTATACTGATTGAATTTGAACTTCGTTAGTCTGAAGAGAAGTGCTTTTAATATTTCTTGGCAAACAATTGTTCTCTATGGTGGTTGGTTCCACCCTCCTAGCCTTCCTAATTTTAGCTAAATAGCTTTCTTGACTCATAGTTGGTTTCTCCTTTCTGAATTTCCCAATTATGCTAACCGGCTTACTTAATGAAGATGAGTTGCACATGAAAATACATCTGTTGACGATGATTTTAGTGACTTGAAGGCTGATTTATGTGATGACGAGTTAGTCAATAACCATGGAAAGGGAAAAGAGAGCTTCTTAGTGTTGGAGTAAAGAAAAAATGGCAGCTTTAGAGGGGGAGGATTCTGATTGATGACATAAGTTTTCTCTAACATGTACAAATAATACAAGCAACTTGAATGAAGCATCGTAATTCTCAGTCGTCTTCATTAGATTGTTCCCAGTTGCTGAACATACGGAAAGTGAGAAATTTCCAGTGCCTAATTGTTTAGTTTACTGGAACAGGTAATAATAATCTTTCACCCTTGAAAAGCAATGGAACAATCCACAAGGTTTCCTCCTAACATTCTCTGTGTACAAGTAATCAGTTATATGAATCCGTGATATCATTTTGCTTCATTTGGACCTGTTTCATTCTGCTTCATAGTTTTGATCCATGCAGTCAGCAGCAAATACAGATTAGTGTTCAACATTAGCTTCCACTTCCTGAAATTCAATAGTACAAAACAAGTTGATGTTGCATCTCTCAATTTTTTTTTGTAAAAGCAGTGTATAGCACGACAAAAATAGCCATCTAATTTAAGCAAAAAACAACATAGATGCGAGCAGATCACCATTTCTCAATGTAAAAGGATGTTATCGATGAAACTCTAAGAAGTACTATATTGAAACTCTAACTCGACACTGTTCATACCAAATAGCCCAAACCATCTATAGAAAAGACTATTCTCCCTTTACATCAAAGGTATAAAAGAAAGAAACTCTTCTAGATCAGAAAGGAAAATGAAAACAGAACTTTTCATACTTCAAGATAGATCCATCACACCACATTCTTCTGGAAGGAGAGAGGAAATTGCAAATTACTAACAATTTAGTCGTTAAAATAAAACTATGGTTCAAATCTATTTTAAAAACCAGGCAGTTTCTTCTCATACATCTAAGCCTCGTTGAGAATAAACCAATCTTACCCAAACACTAGATAAGTGCTTCAAAGCACCTAAAATAAGTCAATCCAAACAAGCTCTAAGTTGCGAATATTTATACATCCCGTACACATAGTTTTAAGGTAAACTGTTATTGAAATGTTTAACTTTTGGTAGTATCATTAGTGAACAACAGATAGGATGTGACCAAAAATGAGTCCACCATTATTTACAACATTGTCTTCTTTGCCATAAAAAATCTGAAGAATTTGAGAAATTGTGTCAATTAAATTCTCAATACAAGACCACGATCAACTATAAACCAAATACTAACATGAATATAATAGGAAACTTTGTTAGAATTACTGCAAATCTGGTGCATACTGTATTTAGTTTTTTAGCATATGAGTAACTTAGAACATGTAGTAGACCACACCAACTTATTTCAAACAAATGCTTTTGAAACATGTATATTGTTAAAGATTTATTGCTTTAGAATAAAAACATTCTAATAATTGACGATACTAGGTGCACGTGTCCAAAAACTAGTAAAATAAAAAGTAGAAATGCTTATAAGAACTACAAGCAAATATGATGTACGGATTAATATATATTCAATGTCTTGTCCTATATTTGACGGAAAAGGAAGTGCAAAACGAGCATACCAGCTAAACTAAGCAGAATTTTACCAGATATCATTAGGGGATTAACAATACTTTCTGCGTAGATTTCTGGAGGATTGGGTCCCTTAGCATCAAGAGTGTGCTCAAATTTTTTGGTTGAACCATCAAATATCATGATATATCCCGGAAGCGAAAGTAAAATGTCACCTATTTCTGACTGTTGAAGATGCATAGAAAATGTAAAAATGGGAGGGGCAAGCATGTATAGCCCAGCATTTCGTGGATAATTGATAGTGAACAATTTTGTCCAAACTCCACAATCCTTCAAAATCCAGACATCACAAGTAAGATCATGCAAGCATAAAGTAGAGAAAGGTCGCTCCCCACAACTCCCAACTTGAAAATAGAATCGACTTCTCTACAAATGGGAAGCTCCAAGCTACCCCATGTCTCATCAGCTACATCAAAAGAAATGATGTTGTTCAGCTTTAGACTATGAAGACCAGTAGATGCAACCCAGTAAACCTTCCCGTTGACAAATTTACCGTAACGATTTACTAGATAGATGCCGTGAAGCTGGTCATCTACTGTTGTCCAAGAATCAGCCCTCAAACTATAAACATTGACCACATTCCTCGTTTTGGACGCATCATCATTATCATTATGGTAAGAATAATCAACAAATATAGCTTTATAATCATCATGTAATTCATCGTATCCAAAACCATATTTGATATAGATAGAGGTACCGCATTTCGAATTAAGTAATTCCTTCGACTTGCTAATTGTAGGGTTCCATATAAACATCTGCCCAGATTGCACAGACAAATCAACCCATTCACAGAACCCACAACGAAAGCCAACAAAGTGGGAGGATCCATGTGCAATAGCTCCAGAGTAACTTGTTGTTGTTTGTTAAAGAGGTAATTGATAGAACAAAACTTGAATTTTCCATTGATGTCTGAAAATAGAACTGTATGAAAATTTCTGTTTAATTTGAGATGGGTTTTCACAAAATGAGGGCTAGAGATAAGTAGATGCCATGATTTCGAAACGCACATACATTTCAAGAGAGATTTGGTGGGAAGCATTAAGAGAATGTCTGTTATGATTTCATTTGGGAGTATCGAATCATCAGAAATTGGAGTGAAAATTAAGTTCATACCATGAAAAGAATTTGAGTAGAATGTTCTGAATAGCCCCATGAATCCAATCAAGAAAACCAAGAAATGGAAACATCGCCGGCCGCCAGAGTTTTGAGCTGAGCAGGCAGTGAAGCAGGTCTAAAATTGGAAGACTCTTTTGACGAGAAAAGGCCCACTCATCTTTGGTTAAGACTCAAAATTATACTTAAGTTTTCACATAAAGCATTAATATTCTCTCATGTTTGTAATATTGGTACACTTTTGGTCCTTCTTCAAAATTTTGCCTATTTTTTAACATTGATTTTATTCATAACTAGTGAACATTTTCGCGCGCGCAGTCATAAAAATTATTTATAAATTCAAAAGACACTCACTTATATGTAGTTATCTTAGAAAGTCACTCAATCATGAATATTTATTTTGAAAAATCACTTTACCAATCTAAATAATTTTTTCATTAAATTTTGTTGACATGAGAATTTTATTTTATACTAAACTAGGTAAACTATCCGTGCTTCGCACAGAATTGAACTATTTTACTAAGCTTACATATGGTCATTCGGTAATATTCGTATTTTCGACACATACACTATATTGTCAAGAACATTTTATCTTAAGGTAAAGCATTCTTCTTAAATCTTAAAGTGCAATATTTTTTTTTATTTTCATTTTTGTTATACAAAAATTTTGAGTCATAGAGAGATTTTTAGTATAAGAAAGAAGTCTAAGAAAATCTCCATGGAAATAGTTGGTCAGAAGTAATGAAATTTTCTAAATTCCAAGAAGTTATAAAGAACAATATCAGACATTAAAGAAGAGACCAAAAAACATCGAACAAAAACACTCCCAAGTAAAGTGGAACATCACGTCCATACAAGAACATAATTAACTAAATTTAAATGGAGGATGTTCGACTCCTTTCTTATGAACCTCCATCAATCTCTTTGTTATTATAGCATGTTGTATTATGTATATGTTAAAAATGACCATAAAATTGTGAGTATCATAAATGTTTTTCCTCATTGTCTCAAAATAGTCATTACTATTGCCAGGATTGAGAAGTGAAGAAATAGGGAAAAAACTTTTACTTGGAGAGTCTTGGAAGGAACTAATAATAAACCAGTTTTTTTATGAGCTTTTTTTCGAGCCTTTGTATATGATTTTTCTTCATTATCTGCTAGAAAAAATTCTGTAATTTTCTTCAATAGAGACGATAATATGTATACCTCAATCCATAAAAAATGTTTGTACCTAAGAAAAAACAATCAAAATAATATACTAATTATGGCAAGCAAGAGAGCAATCTATTTGGCTCTTTTAACAAACATCATCATTGGTTCCATATTAGTAATCACATATTTATCGTTGTATGCTATCAAATATAACACAATCCACAAGCAATTTTCCCAAAAAGTATATGAAGAAACCTGTAAAAAGGGACAAAAGAGAAGATAAATTTTCAATCATCCTCACTGAAATTTTTAACAGAGTTAAATTTTTTTTTACAAAAATAGCAAAAAGAAATTGCAAGGGATACATGAATCACTATGACTTAAGGTAAAAGATTAAGCTTCATAAAATAGGAGGAAGAAAGCTTTGAGAAACGGAACACAGTTCATAAGAAGCTTAATAAATGTATATGTATTTGACTGTCTTATTGCAAAAAAACCTACAAATAATAGTGGCAGAAATAAAAGATTTGTTTACTAAAGAACCACAGATTTCTTTTTGCAATTTCCCTTGCAAAAAGAAATTGCAAGGGAAAAAAAACCTACAAATAATAGTGACAGGAAATCCCTCTATTGATAGACAACAAATGATAGTGTGAACAAATTCTTATTGTGCCTTGTCGAAAGAGTCACAACTCATTGGAAAGTTACAACTCTTCGAAAAGGTCACAATGTTTCATAAAAGTCAAATTTTTTCATAAAAGTTGCAACTCTTCATAAAAGTCACTACTTTTCATACAAGTTACAACTTTTCAGAAAAGTCGTAACTTTTCATAAAATTCACTATTTTTCATTAAAGTCACAGTTTTTCATGAAAGGGGAAGGCTAGTTTTGTAAATAAATAAATTAAAAGGGAATTCTTGTTTGTGGTGGCGCCACGTAGGTAGGCCTAGGGTTCTCTTATATATATATATATATGAGTTTTTTAAAAATAAAAAAAGTGTCAATTTTAATCATTTTATTGATGCACCCCACTAAAATTATATAGAATTATATATTTATCAAAATCACTTCATTTTATATGCATTTAAAATAATATTTAAAGCAATCACTCAAATATGACGACATAATTTGCTACTCTAATTTTTCTCATATAATTAGAAACATTGGAATCTTTGTTATTGTCTAACTATTGTTCAAACGTTGACATATATAATTAACTGATTACTCAATTATAAGCTAATTTTTTTTTATATAAAATGTGTAACTGAGTTGTGTGTTTTTGTATTTATAATTTATATTGGTACTTTAGATATAAGTTTGTTTTACTAACTATAGTTATAAATTTGTTGTATTATATATTACTTAATTTTAGTGGGACACGTCAATAAAAAGATTATAATGAAGATCTTTTTATTTCTTAAAAATTTAGCTTAAAATAAAATTTTCAAGTCAACAAAAATTAATGAAAAAATTCTTTAAATAGGTTGGGTGACGTTTTATGTAGAATACTAATAGTTGAGTGACTTTCGTCTAAGATAACTACACATAATTGAGTGACTTTTATGTTATAAAACAAAATTGAGTAACTTTCTGAGAAAACTACTCATAGTTGAATGAACTTTTGAGAAAGTAATTCATAGTTGAGTGACCATTTGAGATATTATCTCCTAATCCTACTTCCTCTTTTTGTTTAGTTACTTCCTTCAATCTTTCCTATGTTGAATTATTTATTTTATCGAATTATTTTCTTGTTTCTCTAGTTCTCGTTGCTAGTTAAATATTGTGCTCTATTTTTTAAATAATCAAAAAGAAAATTTGCTTCTTTCTACTTTAATATTTTCATCACCTATTCGAAACTAACGTTTTTTATCTTTCCTTGTCTTCTATAATAACAATCTTCTCCTAATTAATTGATAAACTATTTAGTCAAAGTTAGACTTTTAAATTAAAATAATAGGCACTAACAAATTAAAGAGACTTAAGTACAATAAGTGGTACTTAACAATGAGTAATTGAAAAAAAATGAGTAACGCATATTGAGGAGAAATATTTTACTTAGTAACCTTTGATTATTATTTTTTTATTTTAATAACAAAAACAGATTAAGAAAATAGGAGAATGAAAAAAAAATAAAAAAAATATGGTTGTTGATTATAGAGTTGTATTGTTTATGTCCAACTTTATATAAATATATACAGCTATAGATTTAAAATTACAAGCTCCCATATATTTTGATAAATTAAAAAATTGTGATGATAATTATATTCAACTTAAGTTTTTTTATTGTTAAACTATTTATAATAACTTACATTCAAATTACTCATGTAAAATACAAATTCAAAACACATACTAAAATGAGATCATTCTAATTTGAAAAACACAATTCACTCTTTTTTAAGCTGGAACTAAAATTTGAAATTTTAAATATGTCAAAATTAAGTTTGATTTCATTCTCAACCAATAAAGTTTGTCCAGAAGAAAATATAATTTTATTGGCATTATTTTTTAAAACTAAGATTAAGACTGCCTTCTGATATTTAAATGGTTAGAAATAATATCAATGAAAGCAATAATCAACTAAAGTGTATATGGCGAGAAAATTTCCTTTTAGCATTCTTAATTTCTTATTCATGAACAATTTATCATTTTCGTAACCACCTACGAAAACACACAAAGAAAAAAAAATATTTTACATAAATAATAAACAAAAAAGAAAATAAATCAATAAATTTTAAAAAAAGGAAACACATACACGATGTTTATTAAGTAAAATTGAACCTTCTAGATATTTAAATAGTAATATTTACAAGCATAATCAAAAAGATATATTTGAGATACTCATAATAAATAGTTTGATAAACAGTCTATTTGCTCCTCTTAAAATATACAAAATCTCATTCATGCCGTGACGAACCTTGATTTAATATCTCTTTTATACTTTGAATAGTTGTTGTAGTCAATTAACACATTTTTCTTTTCACTTTCTGTAATTGATTGAACAAACCTGCGTATAACAAAAATGATTCTAAATAATTAAAGAAAAGATATATAATTATTATGAGAAAATGATATAAAACAAAGATAAAAAATTAGAAATTGTCAGTGCAACAATAAAAATCATAATAATAAACATGCATAAGCAAAACTTGAGAAGAGATCATAAGATCACCTAAAACCATGTATAACCAAGAATAAGTAAATCATGTTTCTTCGATTCATATAAAAGAATTTGTCAATACAATTATCCAATAAAAATAATAATTAATATTACGTAATGAAATATAGCATCATGAGTATTTCATCTAGCATAGTGGTGGGGAAGCTTTGGAGCTTTGTTCCTAATTTCTATCATTTTATTGATTGTCAGAATTTGAAAAGGTGCCATATTTAATACCTATAATAAATATTATTTATTGGGTAGGAGAAGGAGATTTACTATGTTAACCTATTAATAAATGTTAATTATGGGGAAGGAGAAGAGATCAATTTTTCTGCAAAAAACGTGCACAACACCAATGCATAGTGATACTAATACGACACTAATGCAATACTACAACTTTTGTGTTTGTGTTTTAATAATGAGAGAATTAAATACTATGCTTTAATTAATATTCAATAAAAACTTAAAGCAAAAAAAAGAAGAAATAACTCCAAAAAAAAGGAGAAAATAGATAATTGCAAATGTTGGCCGTTGGAGGGTGCAACATCAACGGTTTTAGATTCATATATATATATATATATATATATATATATACACGTATGGAATGTTTAATCGTCATTTTATATATTTAGTAGAAATAATAACTCCGTGTGAGAGATTGTGAGAAGAAAAACACTTTATTTTGTTTAGTAGAAATCGTATTGCAGGTGAAGTCGAGAGGTTCATCACGCGTCGATTTCACGCATAATAGTACATTTTTTTCTTTTCTTGCAATGTCATATGTTAAAATGCTTTTAGTTTAGCTGCAGTAATATTTATACTGAACATAACAAGGTGTTCTTCTTCTCAGCTTCTCTCACATAGAGTAATTATTTCTATTAAATATATAAAAAGAAGATGGGACATTCCTTACATAAAATTATGAACAAAATTAATGTTAAAAAATAGGCAAAAGTGTAAGGGAGGACTAAAAGTGCACCAATATTGCAAACATGAGGGACTATTAGTGCTCCATGTAAAAACTCAAAGATGACTTTGAGTCTTAACCCAAAGATGAGAGACTATTTTGGGCCTTCTCTCGAAGAATATACGAAGAAGAAGAAAAAAGAAACAACTGCGAAAAGTAATGTCATAGAAATATTAATTAATTTGATATTATGAAATTTAGTTAAACTTTTTTGAACATATTAACGAACTTTGATCTGATTTTTCAATATAAAATTTTCAAATTGAAATTATTGAGTATCAAAATAAATGAGGAGATTGATTTGCATACTATAATTAAAAAGTGGTTTTCAAATTTAATATTTTAATCGTAATTAAGATGTTTGTTAAATTAATCTAATCTTGGCCTTTAAAAAATATATTAGATAACTCATTTAAATGTGTACATGAGGAAATGGAGGGAAAGGAATCTGATCCAAAATAAATTATATCTAATTAAAACTTTTTTAAGGGATGTGTCAAAGTGATATGAAAGGATGGAGTATCCTTTTTCTTCTTTGACGAAATTACCCCTGCAATATCCCCAAAAACCAGCCAATAATTGGATGGTAGAGCCGTAAATATTCCCAAACAGAGTAACGGCGAGGGGCTATTTTTCGTAACAAACTCTTGTGTATATAACGAACTATAAACACAGCTCACGTTCTTTATTCTTCTTCATCAAATTTCCGATTTCGTTTTCCCTCTGAAGCAAAAAAAACTTGAAGTTCTCAGAGATGAATGCTGTGAAAGCTTACTTCAACAGGAATTGGACAAGAGAAGACCTGATGAATACTGGAGAAATTTCCGAGTACACTTACACAAGCTTGACGACGGTACATTTATTCTTACTGTTTCATTTTTTCTTTCTATTTGATCACAAATGTAAGAATTATTGTTCTGATTTAAATGTTGTTATTTGAAAAACATGTAATCCAGCGATTAAGGAATGGAGATTTTTCTATTTTCATTATCTCGTTACTGATAGCTGTATCAGGAGATCTACTTGGAATCGATTTGTTTTACAGTTTCTCGTAGTTCTAGTGAGAAATAAGGCAACATTCTACTTGCTTTACTTGATTATTCATGATTCATGAAGAATTTTGAATTTTCTGAATATTTTATATGTATTACCGTAATTTTTTCTCTTCTTTTGTACTTGCTTTACTTAATTCTTCAGGACTCATGATGAATTTCGATTTTTTTGAGTATTTTACATGTATTACCGTATTTTTTTACTTAATTATGCCGTTAGTGATAATTGTTAAAACGACTGGAGTAGAGATTGGTATTGAAACCTTGCTCCCTATTCAGGCTTGAAAGTTGTTTTTTTGAATAGTTAAAATGAAACGATTGCCAAAATGAATTTGTTTCATTTAAATTTGGACAGACGGATTAATTTGTTTCATGCAATTTCAGGTTTCAGCGTCTTTTTTTTGATCTTTTCTTTTTTTGCAAAACCTGGTTAGCTGGAAAGGATGTATTTTAGGTTCTGTTTCTAAGTATTGGATTCCGCTTTTTTCCTTTGATTGATTAGTTTGCTGAAAATATAGGTGTATCTTACTCTCTTCTGTGCCATGTTGAGCTTTACTTTTGGATCCTTCTTGCACTTGATCATCTGGGAAGTGGGAGGGCTGTTCACAGTCCTTTCTTCTGTAGCAAGTTTACTCTGGCTTTACTTTGCATCACCATTGAGAGTGGTACGTGATCTGTGTCTTGTAGATTTTCTTCCAAGTTGTTGAATTGTTATTGAAGTCGCTTCTTATATAGTAAATCTTCTGTCTATGCAGAGGCTGAGGATCTCACTATTGCTGTATGCAGCCTGTGAAAGCGTACTTCGATAGGAGTTGGTCAAGAAAAGACATGATGAGTTTAGCACCAATTCCCTAGAACGATCGTACAAGCTTGAACAGGGTAAATTTCCACTTTTTTTCTATATTTGATCACAAATGTTGCAATTGTAATCGAGGCAATGAATACTGTGAGAGCTTACTTCAGAAGGAACTGGAGAAAACTACACATGATGAATTCTGAAGAAAGGATTAGTGTTCTGATTAAAATGTTGTAATTTAAGTATTCGTGCTAAATCCCCAATTCTTAAGTATTGATGAATTTCAGTTCTCAGAAGATTATTGCCGATGACCATTCTACTTGATTGAAAAGTATTGCCGTAGTATTTGCTGTTCTATTGCACTTGCTTATGCCATTACTGATAATTTGAATCACGTTTGTTATTGAAGCCTTGCTCCCTATTTAGTCTTGGAAGTTGTTTTTTAATATTTTAAATTTCTTGAAAGCAATTGAATTTGTTTCAGATTTCAGCTTCTTGTGTTTGATCTTCTTCTTTCTTTGAAAAACCTAATTAGCTGGAAAAAATGACATTTCGATCTTTTTTACTGTGATTGATTAGTTTTTGATGATTATATAGGTGTATTTGACTCTCTATTGGGCCATGATGTGCTCTAGTTATGGATCCTTCTTGCACTTGTTCTGGGAATTGGGGGGACTGTTACCAGTCTTTTTAACTGTAGCAAGTGTACTCAGGCTTCACTTTACATCCCCAGAGAGAGTGGTATGTGATCAGTGACTCGTAGATTTTATTCCAAGTTGTTGAATTATTCTTCAAGTCGCTTCTTGTAACATAAATCTTCTGTCGATGCAGATGAAGAGGGTCTCACTATTGATGATTTCTGCCTTTTCCTTCGGTGCTTCTGTTGTCCCTTTTACCAAATATTTCTTCACAACCGATCAAATGTAAGACTCAAAAGATGTTAAACATTGTTCAGATATCTGCTGTTGAAGTTTTATATGGTTGCTTTTACTGCTTTCTTGTCATATCATATTAACTGACTTGTGTAGTATTAATTCAATTGTGTACAGAGAAAGGATTGTTGCTGATTGGTATTTACTTGTGATCACTTTATCCTTATGAATCATTAGATCTACTTAAAATCTTAACTGGAAAAATTGGTACCGTTGCCTTGTAGAAACTATTGTTTTTCATCTTCATTAGAATGACTACTTTCTCTATGGAAATTCTGTAATAAGGAATTGTGAGAGCATACAAGTTGTCTGTGTGAAATCTGAACGATTTCTTGCATGCAGTTAGCTAAAAGTGGCTAGTCGGACCACATAGGTTTTAATTGAGCAATATGACTAGCTTTGGGTGTTAGAATGTTGGTCTGTTATGGCAAATAGAGTTACAAATTTTGAACTAGTATGGCTCAAGAATTAGTGAAATTATGAAACATGTTACTTTGCTCCTTCAGTATGTGTAGTTGTTGTATTTGAAGAATATTCTGATCTTTTGAACAATATCTAACTTCAGAAAGCATTCCATTCTTTCACTCTAGCCTTGGCTTTTTTGTAGGTGCAGCAATCAGCATTGGAGGTTTCTTGTATCTAGCCATGAAGACAGGGGAAAGGAGCATAATCTACCTCGGGTGCCTGATCCTTGCTTGTTTTCTAATGTTCTCTAGCATTATTATCAATGATTTGTTCTCTAGCTTTATTGACAGCCACACAGCTCATTTGATGTTAAAGGTAAGCAGTTGTATGTAAACACTGCGATCAAACTCATCCTATAACTAATGACTGACTTGATGAATATTGCTTGTGATAGGTAGCCACTATGCAGACATTGTTCATTGGGTACTTTGTGCTATATAGCCAAGAGATACTGTATGATGCTCGCTTTGGAAATATTAATGCTGTCAATCGCACACTCACCATCTTCTTCCATTTACCAGCTGTAGTGATCCATGCCACAAGACTATGCCTGCGTGTAAAAACTCAGCGATGCCCCACACATAGAATTGTATTGAAAGTTCGCCACAGAATAAATAGAAAGCAGAATGCAGATGGGGAACTGTAAATGATGAAAAAGTGCTCCTTTGTGGCTACATTTTACTGAATATTTCAGGCAAATACTGATTGTTGATTACCTTTACCCCCACAGATATACTCTGTGATTAAGAAAATTCTTGAATACTAATACTAATAGTTGATTACCTTACACATCATTGTTCTTCCTTTTTTCATTACTTAAATTCAAAATTGAGCATATTGATCTGTTACAGTTTCAAGTTTTATTTTACACTTTTGGTTAGCCATACTTGGCTCAACATGACACATTCTTTAAAAAAAGTTTAATTAGAGGTATATTTTACTAAAACTAACAGTATTAATGATACTTTCGTACTCTCCGATTGAAATTGATCCATTTACCGAGTTGGAGTGTAAATGTCATCATGATAATCTGTACTCTATAATAAACCAACATTATCAATAATGCTTTAGTTCTCTATAAAAAAAATGTGGTGTATATGCATACGTCATTTAACAAATAGTGCATATATATCCTCGTCGTCTAACAAATAATGTATATTACCATTTTCTTTAACAAACTGAATTAAAATTCTAAAGTTGACTTTTAAAATTCTTAAAATAATTAACCTCACACATTTTTACCCTCTCAACCCGACCCAACTAAAGAAAAACAATCACTCTTTGATTCAAACCTGATCCAAACCCATTTTATAATTGGAAGAAGAGGAATTGAGATTATTTTTTTCTTTTCATTAGAATCGGGTAAGGTAAAAAAATAGATGAGGTAATTTGATAAGAATTATATATAAAACTAAGAAAAGTATGGCTTGACAATAAGGATGAAGTCTCGGGTTTGAGCCTTTGAGAATAGAAAAAAGACATAATACATAAATATGTCCTTTAATTTAGTTTCGATCGCCATTTATGCCCTCTAATTTTGAATGTGCACAAATACTCTTCAACTTGTATAAAATTGAACAAATAGACATATCTGTCTTATGTGACATCTTTCGTGGTAATTCAATAGTATGCCATGTAGGATTCCACATAAGAATGAGACTAAAAACAAAGGCTTAAGTCATCTGCGGCCCCTTAAAGTTATTTGCATAATTCACTTAGACACCTTAACTACGGATTGTACCTATTGAGCACCTTTACCGTTCAAAACATGTACCTATTAAATACTTTTTGGTGACATGGCATCATGAATGTATTACACATCTAAGGAAGCACGTGAAGCTAGAAACTTTTTTTTTGCGGACCAATAAAAAATGGACATATCAACATTAGAAAAAAATTATAATTTGAACATATAAACAAAATTAAAAAATCCCTAGCATCATCTTCCCCAATTGTCTTCCCTGGACTACTCAATCCAATATTCTCATCAAGGCAAATTCCTTCGCCACCATCCCTCGATACACCTCTTTCTCATCTAATCCTTCATTCTTTCTAGTAGGGGTGTACATGGTCGGGTTGGTTCGGGTTTTTCAAATATCAAACCAAATCATTTGTGTCGGATTTTTAAATCTATAAACCAAACCAAATCATAAAACTCAGGTTTTTCAACCTCGGGTTTTTCGGATTTTCGGGTTTTCCGCTAAAGTATTCATACAAACATATAATTTACTTGTACTTCAAATATTTCTTCAATCCTACCAAAATACAACTATCTAAGGTGTTTCTTAAGAATACAACACAAACAATGATATGATTAATGACACCAAAATATCCAAAAATAATAATAATAATAATAATGAAATCGCGTAAAACAAATATTGCAAATTAACAAGTCATAAAGAAAATGATCATAATTTAAAAGTACTAAATCATGCTAAAATAAGTTTAATAAGTATTAGTTACATGACTAAATATTAAAGGAAATTAAAATTAGATTATGTACTTTAATTGTCTAAACCAATGTAAAACCAAAGAACAAATATTCAATATTATTGTCATTCTT
>JAJOOR010017758.1:0-12555 GCA_036250505.1 Solanum acaule
AAGAGACCAGCTAATGATTTATTCCAATTCAAGGGAGCTAAGGAAAGCAGATATGGATGAAGTCCAAAGATGGATTTTATCACTACTTAAGCCGGAACGACCTACGACACGAGCACTAAAAGAAGGATTTATTTCAGCAGAATTATTAACCAGATATTGCAAGCTAATTGGTCACAAATACCCTGACCATATATGTTCAAAATGTAACAGAGAAGATAATATAATCCCAGACGTCCAGCTGGAATAAAGAGATAAAGACGTAATAAGAAGATAAGTTGATGAAGATATGCGGACAAAATAAAAAGATGAGATAATTTGTCTTGTAAAATAGTCAATAAAGTATGGTGTGAATAGTAGTGTGTCATAATGTTAAGTAGCGAGTCATAATGTCTGTCATAATAAGGATGGGCATGTGTAAGAGATGGTAGGGGGTGTAATTTATTAAGTGGACAAGTGTATGGTGTATTATTAAGCACATTTTTATACTATATAGGTACATTATTGTAGTAGTGTAGTAAGTAAGAATTCTTCTCTATATAAGGGAGGATATATGTAAATGAAAGATGGGCAAAGTGATTCTTGAATGATTTTTATGCATGTATTGTTAATTCTTTCATTTAGAAGTCTCTTTAACGGTGGGGAATACTAGGGTTGTGTGGGGAATACTAGGGTTGTGGAAACCATGATGAATTATTAAAGTAAGTTTATGTACAAAGTGATTCTTGAATGATTTTTATGCATGTATTGTTAATTCTTTCGTTTAGAAGTCTCTTTAACGGTTGGAAATGTTAGAACTCACCTCGTTGCTACTTGCCGGACCAAGGAGGTAGTTAATGAGAAAAGAATTAAACAACAAAGATTTAGTGGATGCTATATAATAGTCTAATGTCAATTGGTGCGAGGGTGAACACTAAGTCTTATATTGATGTGATGTCTAATCAGAGGTAAAGGTAAGGGTTAGTAAAGTATACGCACGTAGCCGAACGAAGGTGCGGGGTGAAATTTCCTATTTGAAGGACCAATCACTTAGGGATACCTAACTTACCAACGTTGCACGCTAAAAATTGAAATAGTTCACTAGTATGATATTCTTGCTATTTTATGAAATCATGGGGAACACATTCCTAGTTATTTCTAATAATCTGATTATAAATAAATACTTAGTTCAAAGCTGTTTTTATTCTTCTTATTTTTATTTCAGTTTAGATCCCCCCTTTTTTAAGTAACGACTATCGAGTTAAATATATGCTATTAACAATATTCTTCCATATTCTCTATGGGATCGACCCTGACTCGTAGTTGGGTAAATATATTGCATACGACCCTTTATATTTCTTTTCAAGAAGTATATTTGGACGTTATCACCGATGAACACAGATGCGGTTAAGAGTTGGCCTAGACCTTTATCCCCTTCGGATATTAGAAATTTCTTGCGTTGAGCTGGTTATTAAAGAATATTTGGTGAGATGTTTTCTTTGATAGCCTCTCCATTGTCAATTTTGACTCAAAAGAAGGCCAAGTTCATGTGGTCCGAAACATGTGAAAAGAATTTTCAGGAATTAAAAGATAGACTCACTTCCGCTCTGGTGTTGACTTTACCGGAAGGGACATATGATTTTGTTGTTTTTTGTGATGCCTCAGGAATTGGGTTAGGATGTGTGCTTATGCAAAATAGGAAGGTTATTGCCTATGCTTAAAGGAAACTTGAGGTTCATGAGAAGAATTATCCAGCCCATCATCTTGAATTAGCGATGGTGGTTTTTTACTTAAAGATTTGGAGGCACTATTTGTATGGTGCTCATTTAGATGTTTACACTGATAATAAGACTTTCCAATATGTGTCTAATCATAATGATCTTAATATTTTCCAAAGAAGGTGGCTTGAGTTACTTAAGGACTATGATATAAATGTTCTCTATCACCTCGATAAGGGAAATGTGGTGGCGGATGGTCTTAGCCGATTATCAATAGGTAGTGTTGCCCATATATAAAAGGGTAAAAGAGAATTGGTAAGAGATGTACATAGATTGGCCCGATTGGGTGTTCAGTTGATGAACTCCAATATCGGTGGTGTTAAGGTTTATAATAGTTCTGAATCGTCTTTTGTGACAGATGTGGAAGCAAAGCAATGTCTTGATCCGACCTTAGTAGAATTGAAAGAAGCACTGTTTAGAAAGTCTATTGAGGCTTTCTCCCAAGGGGGAGATGGTGTGCTTCATATCAAAGTTGTTTGTGTGTCATCAATGTTGATGACTTGAGGGAACATAATTTATCAGAAGGCCATAGTTCTTGGTAATTCATTCACCTGCGAGCCACCAAGATGTACCATGATTTGTGGGAAGTCTATTGGTGGAATGGGATGAAGAAGATACTGCGGAATATGTGGCCAAGTGTCCTACTTTCCAAAAATTGAAAGTTGAACATTAGAAACTAGAAAGTTTCTCCTAAGCCATTAGTATTCCTACTTGGAAGTGGGAATATTTGAATATGGACTTCATAGTAGGGTTGCCTCGTACTCGGCAACAATATGATTCGATTTGGGTTACAGTAGACCGAATGACAAAATCGACTCATTCCATTCCAGTGAAAGTTTCTTATACGGTGGAAGACCTAGTTTATATTTGAGGTAAATGGTAAGGTTGCTTGGAGTGCCGTTGTCCATTATCTCCGATCGAGGTAGTCAGTTTACTTCTCAGTTTTGGAAATATTTCCAAAAGGGTCTAGGTACTCGTGTTAAGCATAGCACGACTTTTCATTCAAAAACCGATGGGCAAGCGGGGCTTAATATCCAAACATTGGAAGATATGATGAGAGCATGTGTCATTGATTTTAAGGGTAAATGGGATGACTATTTGTCGTTGATTGAATTTGCTTACAACAATAACAACAATTCTAGTATTGGTATGGCTCCATTTGAGGTTCTTTACGGTAGAAGTTGTACATCTCCTATAGGTTGGTTTGAGGTTATCACAACCCGACCCTACACCCTGGAAGTGACACGACGTACAAGACTGCGAAAAGTCTCATAGAAGCCTTATAGCATTCATGAATATAAGAGCATAGTAAAATAATGCAGAATTTAAAACTTTTCATTACAATCGAAGTAATTTTTCATAAAAGAAAGCGGAAGTCTTTCTATAATTATCTCAAACCAACTAGAAACATAAGACTTAAAACTTTGGGACACAGCCCATACAAAAGCTCTAAACATAAAATAAAAGACATAAAGGGAAAATAGTTGGTTCGTCCTTGAAACTATGAGGACTCACCAAATCTTCAACTCCATGCTCCTTAGAAACCCATCTTCCAAGAATAGAACATCAAGTCTCCAAACCCTACAGTTTTGTAGAAAATGAAGAAATATGGGTTATCACATGCTAAGTATGATAGCCATACAAAAATCATGCACAAAAGCGACAGTCTTGGTTGAAAACCATGCATTTGCTAATTTTTTGAGAAATATCATGAACATAGTCATAAGCGGCATAATATACAACATATTCAACATATAAGCCATTTCATCACATTAGAACATATTCAACATGTAAGCCATTCCATCACATTAGAGCCTTCACCTTAAGTAATTAACCCAAAGATATACTTGTGCAATGTATGAATAACGTCCCATACCATCATCTATACTAAGTAGCACTTTGAGGCCACCAAAAGTGAACTTACCATTCTTCCTTCTCATCTTTAGACAATACTCATACATAGGGAACATAAACATTTCATAACTCAGGACAAGAAAGTAACTCATACTACAATCAAAGTAAATAATGCATCATCAGATTAAGCAGGTAAGTGAACATTCTTCATTAGCTTCATTAAGAGCAGATTTATTCATTAGTCATTAAGACATTAGAGAACTCATCATAGCCCTCTTAAAGCCTACTCGTGCAATGAATGAATGGCATCCCATACAACCACCCACACTTCATAGAACCTCTTGAGTAACTACAGTGCACATCTCACATGATGTGAATAAGCGTTAACCGACATAGACCATGAGAGCAAACCATGGAATCCGTCGTCAAATGACCCCACACCCCACACCGAAGGAAGGTGTCCTACTTGCCTAAGGTAGAACTAGGTACATTTTACCTTAGCTGGATCCACTAGCTAGTATCCAATGTGGGCACATAGTTATGGGATAAGAAAGATGTTCATTGAAACCAGGCCTAACGTAGGGGGAGCTTCCATCTCACCATATCCACTCGGTACTTAGCCTCCATTCCTATAGAGTAGTTCATTCACATTAACATTATTGTACTTGAGAGTGTCACCAACATTAGGTCTACCGACCCAAAGTACATTACACATTAAAGGGCCACCACCATTAGGTCTAGTGAATCAAGGTACATTACATGGATAGCTCATTGAATCCTCAAGAGAGGGCCACCACCATTAGGTCTACCAATTCAAGGTTCATTATTTCACACATGAAAGGACTACTACCATTAGGTCTACCGATTAAAGGTTTATCATCACATTAGTTTCTAGACTCATCATGAAGGGCCACCACCATTAGGTCTACCAGTTCAAGAAATAGCCTAGAATACTTCATCATTCATTTATGAAAGGGCTACCAACACTAGGTCTACTGATTCAACGCAAAGCCTTACAATACTTCATTAGTCATTTATGGAACGGCTACCAAGATTAGGTCTACCGATTCCTTGTTCATTAAGTCAAGGCACATTCATTACACAAGAAGAGGATGCCTAAGCTTACCAATTCAAGATACAACATACAAGATCACATTCATTAATACAAGAAAAGGATGCCCTAAGCCTACCAATTCAAGATGTAACATCACAATGTAGAAACCCTTCACATTCTATCATCATCATTGATGAGTGTTAATTGAGAATATACTTTTAATAATAACACAATTACGTTCTAAACATGATCATAATACTTTCATTGACATCACATACATATACTTCACCTCATGATCATACATAAATCCTTCATGAAATTTCCCTTCAAGGATATGAATCAATCTCAACCAAAACATCTAGAATACTACATTAGATAAGGGAATTACCATGATTCAATAACTAAGTTAATATAGACATAAACAATTAAACATACTTTCATGATCAATCAATTCCCAATAACAATTGACAACTTAGGATTTTGGGGGAAACATGGGTTCATAGGAGAAATTCACCCTAATTCATCATTAATTCGTCAATCCATTCATAATTCATCATATATAAACCTTTGAAAACATTTTGTAATTGAACCCATGCATAGATTGAAAACCCTAGGTTTTTGGGGAATTTAGAAACTTGAAATCATCATTTGATAGGGCTTCTTGAATGAAACTTAATCAAGGATGAAAACTACCATACCTTTAGGGAATAAACTCCATGAAAATTGGTTGAGAATGGTGATATCTTGAGCTTGAAAGCTTGAATCCTTCTTCTCCAATGGTGGTTTCTAGAGAGAAAATATTTGGAGAGGTTGTTTCTAATTTTGAGTGTTTGGGAATAATGAATTTAAAAAGTATCTCTAATACTTTAAAAAACCTTAAAATAATTTAATTAATCAATAATAACTGTCCCCTAACTCAACTAACCTGAAAAGGAATTTACTAAGTTGCCCTCCACTTGGGCGAAAATGGACAGATTGCAGGCATGACTCACGAAACCCCACCCACGGACAGTGGGTGGGTCCACGAGCCATACTGGCACTTTGTGGTTTGGGTCTGGAGCAAGTCTTCTTGGCCCTTGACCTACAGATGGGTTCCACAGGGCGTGGATGGACATACGGGGAGTAGGTCCCATCTGTGGGTCATAACTTTTTTTGACAGCTTTCGGTATTTTGGAAGCTTTGGGGTTAGGCTTTAGGGTCCCACTCAAGGACGCTTGGTTTGTCCTTGGAGGGTCGTACCTTGACGTTTAACCCCTAAACTCCTCAACTTAAGCTCGAGACATCACTTTACAACTTCAAACCCCATATCAAACTCAAAAACGAACTCGTTAGGCTCTAGTTTCACTTACTAGTTTTTTGGGTCGTTACATTATCTCCCCCTTAGGAACATTCATCCTCGAATGACACTTTAAACACTTTAAGGAATTAAAGACTCAAGACTACCAGCCCATCATGCATGAAACATCATAAACAACCTTGCCATTCAACATACCATCTCCTCCTTGGGAGTAAACCCATACTCAGGATAACATGAAAAAAATAACCTAGGGACCTTAACAAGACATTCACAACTTTAAGAAACTATCAACATACCGGTGCCTTCATCCGGAAGAGCTCCTTTGTCAACTTTAGTAGCACCCATTATTAAAACACTTACAAGGATACCACTCCTCAACATTTTTCATGGATGGATCTTCTTTACCATTCTATTTCTTAACTTGCCGGTTTAAGATCTTAATCGGTACTTCTAAACTAAGGAGGTTCTCATTAAGCAACTCTTGCTCACAAACAAACCAACCAACACCACTCAAGGTGAAAATTCAAGTCAACCTAAATCATGAACATCAACAAAACTCCCTGACCTTGCTATCTAAGCACATTATCTCCCCCTTGGGAGCAAACCTATACAAACTCTTTTAAGCATTACTTCTTTCAATTCTAAGGTCGGAGTAAATCATCATTAAACCATCTCACTCATCACACAAGATGATTCTAAACCAAGGTGAATTACACTTCTACCTCCTTTTAAAGGAGTCTACTCACTCAACATCTCTAGGGATTACTTAAACAACACTATTCAATATCTCTTTCAACACACTTCAAAACTCATCATGGCCTTCTACCAACAACACACATAACCATAATGCAACCCATTCATACTAAAGACAACATCACAATCTATCATCTCAAATCTATCAAGTCACATAGCCATAATTGGCATCACAACCAACATTTCCTCCCTCACTCCTTCTAGCATGAATCCTTCGAGTGGTCATATCCTAAATAAAAGGAATAAGAGAGAGAGACCTTATAGAATTAAACTCTATGGCATGCCTTGAGGAATGAAGAAGTGAGATTTTCCTAGCATCCAATAGCCTCATATTCATAAATGTGGCGCGCTTCACATTTATGAACAAGACTCTACTAGACGTGGTTTGAGACATCCTAAAACCATCCCAAATTTTGTGTTCTAATGCCCTGTTTGTCACGACCCGAACCTACAATCCGGAAGTGACACGGCGTACAAGACTCCGAAAAGTTTTATATAAGCCTCATAGCATTCATGAACATAAGATCATAGGAAAATAATGCAGAATTTAAAACATTTCTTTACAAACGAAGTCATTTTTCATAAAAGCAAGCAGAAGTCTTTCTATACTTTGTCTCAAACCATCTAGAAACATAAGACTTAAAACTTTGGGACACAGTCCATACAAAAGCTCAAAACATAAAATAAAAGACATAAAGGGAGAATAGTGGGTTCCTCCTTGAAACTATGAGATCTTACCGAATCTTCAACTCCATACTCCTTAGAAACATATCTTCCAAGAATAGAACATCAAGTCTCCAAACCCTACACTTTTGTAGAAACTGAAGAAATATGGGTTAGCACAAATAATGTATTAAGTATGATAGCCATGCAAAAACCATGCTTAAAAGGGACATTTTTGTTGAAAACCATGCATATACTAATTTTTTGAGAAATATCATGAACATAGGTATAAGAGGCATAAGATACAACATATTCAACATATAAGGCATTTCATCACATTAGAACATAATCAACATATAAGCTATTCCATCACATTAGAGTCTTAACCTTAAGTAACCCTAAGCTATACATGTGCAATGTATGAATAGCGTCGCATACCACCATCCATACTAACTACCACTTTGAGGCAACCAAAAGTGAACTTACCATTCTTCCTTTTCATCTTCAGACAATACTCATACATAAGGAACATAAACATTTCATAAGTTATGAAAAGGAAGTAACTCATTATACAATCCAAGTAAAGCATGCATTATCACATTAAGCATATAAATCAACATTCTTCATTAGCTTCATTAAGAGCACATTCATTCATTAGTCATTAAGACATTAGAGAACTCACCAGAGCCCTCTCAAAGTCTACTCGTGCAATGCATGAATGGCATCCCATACTACCACCCACACTTCATATTACCTCTTGAGTAAATATAGTGCACATCTCAGATGATGGGAATAAACGTTAACCAGCATAGACTATGAGAGCAAACCATGGAATCCGGTGTCATAAGAACACACACCGAAGAAAGGTGTCCTACTTACCTAAGGTAGAACTAGGTACATTATAGCTTACGTAGATCCACTAGCTAATATCCTATGGTGGCTAAACGGCCTTTTCCAAGAAGTGATGAGCTTGGCTTACTATTCCCAAGTTCGGGTGTGTCCTTAAAGATTCAAGGACCTTTATGTTAAAGATTTTCTTTACGTTCGATGTACTAGATAGTAGTTTCTTTTGTATTGTAAGGTTATGTCCCTCTTTTCTTGTAGTCGTGTTTTAAGATGGCTACCTTGAGACGTAGTATTCCAATTTTGTATTAAAGGTTTAAATGAGATGACTTTTATGTCTTGTGTTATATTATGAAAGAGTTTTAAATTTTCTGCTATTTTCTATGATAAATGCTATGACGAATGCTAAGGGCTTGTATAAGATCTCTGAGAGGTCGAATACGCCGGTAACAGCTAAGGGGTGCTCTCGGGTAGTTACAAACTTGGTATCAGAGCATACGGTTATGAAAATGATCTTAGGATTCAATGTCTCATGAGCCACGTCTAGTTGAGTCTTGTTCATCGGTGTGAGTCACAACACATCTATGAGCGAGAGGCTATAGGATGATAGAAGTTTCACTTTCTTCATTACTCTTGTGTCGTGCCGTAGAGCTTAACTCCATATGATCTCTCTCTCTTATTTTCCCTTGTCCGGTGGTCTTCTAGATTTGATTACTTGGAAGCGATGATGTTGCAAGGATCGAGGGAAGAAAATATGAGTTTTAATACTTATTACGATGTGGTGACTATATGAGTATATATGAAGGTATATTTGGAAATCGTATTGTGATGTCAATCATTGCTACGTGTGACCTATAAGGTTGGGAGCATTACATTGAAAGTGTTATATGGTGGTATAGTTCTCATATGATAAGAGTCGTTATGGTAAGAATGAAATCCTTTTTAGGATGATGAGTAGCTTTATGGTGATGGGTAATGATAGTAGAATGTCATGGTGTAGATTTGAGGAGTTTTGAAGGAATGTGGAAACTAGTGTGAGTTGAAAGTTGTTCTTTTCTTATGAATGATGCTTCATGGTTGTCCTTGTGTGAATTGTAGTTCTTGTGTAGGCTTGCTCTAAGAGCAGAAAAAGGGGCTTTGTTCCATGAGTTGGGATAGTGTTTTGCTCTAAGGTTAACTTGGAGAGTTGCATGTACCCCTTACTTCATGGGAAGGACAAGATAATAGATGTTGACCAACTCTAAAGAGGATAGTTGTCTTGTAAGGTTGATCTTAAGTATGGTCATTCAAAGAGGGTGTTTAGATAATACCTAGGCATGGTTGAGCGGAAAGTTAAACCAAAGGTGATGATAAGGGTAAGATGTGATAAAGAGTTGATTATGCTCACCCCAAGTGGGGGATAATGTGCCTAGATGGTAAGGTTTCGAGTGCCCTTAATAATTCTACATTGAACTTCCTTGAGTTCTCCATGTTGAGAACCACTTTGGGTGATAGATATGAAGTGGAGTGGTATAGATACTTATTTTGTTTGGATTCTTGAAATCCTCACCTAAGGGAGTATAGTGAAGATTTAGTGGAGAATGGTTCCTACCTTAGAGATGAAGGAGGTAATCATTAAAGGAGTTTGAATAACTTGATCCCAAGAGGGGGACATTGTGCTTAATTGGTAAGTGATAGTTTTCTTGGTTACTTTAAAGTGCTCTTAGATGGGTTTACCCTAAGTGGGGGATGATGAGTGAGTTGTAAGGTTGTTGATATCCTTATCTTTTCCTTCTACTCTTATTCAAGCTTGAGACCAAAGAATTCCTAGTAGCTTGTTCATGTTTTGGAGTCTTGCATATGATTATGAGTTGCATGATCTCTGTATGTTATGCATGTTCTAGAAGACACTATGTTATGCATGTTTTGAAGGATTCTTATTACAAAAAAAAAATATAAAAAAAAAGGAATTTTAGTAATAAAATTCATGTTTCTCATGTCAATATGCATCTTTATATGGTGAATGCACTCTTGACTTCATGAGGAAGAGAGTATGAGCATGGTTAGGTTAGGAGTTGAGAATTTCTCCTTAATGAATTGACCTTTGTGTAATGCTTGCTTATGAGTTTTACGATGCCATGTGTGTATGTTGTGACTGGGAGAAAGTAGTCCCTCATTGAACATAACTAAACATGGTAATGCCATATATGTTCTTGATAGTATGATGACTAAATGATAAGACTAGTAGATGATCTATAATCCTCATGTTAGGGTGCAACTAGTATGAATTGCTTAATTGCCTCATGAGTGGAAATGTTGATCATGTCTATGTGTGCATTTGAAATACATTGCATAATGGACCCTATAATGATATAAAAGGGATAAATATCATGTCATGATTAGGAGAAGGTAGTTACTCCTCTGAACATGTGAAAGGCCTATGTGGTGGATGCATTATTAGTCGGTGGATGAAGTTTCTACTTGCTTGTGTTGCATGAGTTGATTTGAAGTGCATGCTTAAATGATTTCTTATGATAAAGTTGCATAATGTGCTTTAATGAGATAGTTTCATGTTGTGTTTCTTTGGTGTTTGAAATGAGAATGATGATTTGGAGAAGGAAGTTCCTCCAATGAGATGGAAAATTATAAAGTTGATGCATAAGAAGTTGGTAGATGTGTTGCTACTTTCTTGAATTGCACAAAGTTGTTTTGAGCCTTTTATGTGGAGTAGATGTTCCTCCTTGATGTGTGCTCTTATGTTGATGTTGTATGTTGTCTATTGTGAGCTGCTAGTTGGATCATTGAGTCCTCAGAAGTGTTTTAAGTGTCATTCGAGGACGAATGTTCCTAAGTGGGGGTTATTGTAACGACCCTCAAAATGAAGTAGGATAAAGTAGAGCTTCACATGGGTTTTATGCATTAATATCTTGTTAAAATAATGAAGAATAGACTTTTTAGTCAGTTTTAAAGAGTTTGGAAGTCAAACGTCAACGGACGACCAAGACATTCGAAAACTAGTCTTTTGCGTGTTGGTGTGTTCTAGTATGTTGTTCATGTTTTTACGTGTTGTTTGGAGTCTAAAATCAGTGGAGGTGACCCTAGTGTCTTAATAAATATTTTTAGGGTCAAAACGTTCGGGTACGACTCCCCGGGACCACCCTAAGGGTCCCCAAGGAGGACCCCAACCCTTGGCCAAACAAGCTACCAAGGCAGCTTGAAGTTTCTCATGGAGGGAGCATGTCCGCATCGCGGACTAGCACCTCCAAGGGCCAAAAGTTTGGTCCGCATCGTGGACTCTACCGTCTCATAATTTCATTTCCTGAAACTTGTGGGAACACCTCCGCGTCGCGAACTTGTTTCCCGACAAAATATGCGAAAATAAAACTCAAGTTCGACTTGTTTAAAAGGTCCAACTAAGTGAGGGGCAGTTTGGGTACTTTGGGGAATTATTATAAATGGTTATTCTACCTATTTTAGGGTATTTTAAGTTGGTTAAAACCCCAAAACCTAAAATGAGACCCCATTCTTCAAATTGACCCTTCCCTCTCAAAATAGATTCTCTCAAAAACTCCATTGAAGACCTTGATGAAGCTCAAGCTAGAAGTTAGGTTTTCAACTGATTTCTTCTTCAATTTTATGGGTCTTCAATAATTAAGGTATGGTAACTCTTGATTGTTGAATAACCTCTCATTCAAGGAGTTCTATGAAAGATTTTCAAAAGTGATTCAAAGACCAAAATTTTCAATTTTTAATCTAATTATGGGTTCCTTGTCAAACGATTTTCTAAATCATTCTATTGATGAATTAATGTGGAATCAAGGTTTTTAAGATAATTTTCAAAGGAATTCTTGAAGAACCCATGATCCCCAATTCTCGAGAATTGGCCTATGATGTGGGTCTTTGTGAATATGATCTCTATTGGTGAAATTATGTTTAGATTACATTGTATTGATGTTTCCTATTATTATCTATACTTATTCATGTTGAATTGTTGGTATATTGATGAGTTGAGAATTATGGCCTCATGGGCAAAGTTATGGGTTGATCCCTTTGTTTATAGAATTGTACTTGGATTATGTTTATGTTATTGAATTACATTGTTGATTCCTATTGCTATCTATGTCAATTGATTATGAATTGTTGAGGATTGATCCATGGTGATCACGGCTTGGAGAATTGGTAAGTTGACCTAACTTCTAGTCTATAGTATGAGAATTGATATTGTGTGGTTTGGTCCACTTATGGTGCCGGTGTTTACTTCTTGTCTATCTATGCATGTTGAGATCATGGCCTTGAAGGCAATAGATGTGAAGTGAATTGATGATTATGATGCATATATTTATGAAGTTGTGCTATGA
>JAJOOR010017759.1:0-18327 GCA_036250505.1 Solanum acaule
TTCTTTCAGGCTGCCATGGATCCGTCACTTGTTTAGTTCTTTATTTTCGGACTTAAACTACATGTTTAGACTTTTACTTATGTCTAGTTTTCGGGGTTACACCACTCTTTCTTAGACTTGTTGATTGGTAGAGTTTTGGTACAATGACTTTCAGTTCTAGGGATTGAATTTCCACAATAGTTGTTTTGTTAAACCCTCAGAGTTTATGGGAACTCCGTATTTTATTTAGTCATTTAAACCTGCTTCTGTATCTTTAAATGCTTAGTTTTATGTTCATTGCTTAGTTGGGTTGTAGTAATGGTTCTCCCACCGGAGGGTTAGTGTGGGTGCCAATCGAAACGGTCTGGGTCATGACAATATTATTCTTGTAGTTTCTTATCCTATGATTTATGTTTGATTGTTATTTTTATGCTTTGATTATCATATTATTTGGCTATTGTTACTAGTATTTGTTTATTGAATATTATGTAACGCTTTTCCTATTGTTTGTTACGTCCTATTTTTTTACACTATTTTTATATGTGTTATTTGAGTCTGGAGTTTTTTGAAATCTTTGTGTACCTTGACTAGATAAAAATAATGTATATGTATACTCTATCGTTCTCGAATTCAATATTTGAGATTACAATGGGTATATTGTTATAGTTGGATTTTTTTTTAAAAATATAAGAGTTACTTGGCTAGGACAACCTTGGTTGTTGGGGCAATAGTTTTGATCAATGATGATTGGATTGTCAACATTCTTCATCATAATATTTTGATAATTAATATTTGTGACAACCAATGCTAGCCCTTGTCCAAGACTTTATCCTTAATCCATTATCAGATCCAGTAAACACTGAATTAATTAATGTTACATTTTGCACACCATCTTCATTATAATCACTAGCTAGACTTCCAATGTTGCAATGAACAAATCATACACAATAATATTAGGAATTCAAAAGATATGAAACCTAATGAGTGGCTTGTCACATGTTTGCGTACCTAATCCTGAATCAATAAAATTGATGAAGCAGCCCCAACAAAAGAACTTAAATACATGTGAAAAAGTATTGTATGTCAAATGGTAAAATAAAACATAGCCATACATATCAAGATCAGTACAAACTAACATAGTCATAATCGTAACATATGAAGATTAAGAGATGAGTTCATTTGGACTTCCTTAGGGGTACTTCTATCATCATATTAGTTCATTATGGGAGTATAATAGTGTATTCGACATAAACCACCATATGAATGAATGTAGTCTAATCTCAGTTCAATCAGCTAAGTCCTTTCATACCTTGTTGGGTATGAGACACGCGTGTACATGTCATGTAGATCCATAACTAGCTCTTACTAGGGACATAAAAGAAGGAGTTATACAAACCAATGGTACGATCCTTAACCTGCATTAATAGACGTGATTTCATGCATTCATCATTTAGACTTTTGCCTTTTCGATTAATCATTTAGCTCTCTTAAACTCATGTGTTCATGGATTCGCCTGAAGCCCCATATTCATATCTTTCAAGACATTAGTTTATAAATTTTGTTCATATCTTTATATCATGAGGTTACAATAATTATAACTTTGCATTCATGAGAGACATATATTCTATCATAATCATATAGTCAAGGAAATATATGATAGCATCATAAGATTTACATTTGGGGAATTTCATAGTTCATAATTCTAGGGTTTATAACATGAGAATTAAGAAGTTACTAAAAAATCATTAGACTTAGTTTTCAAAATAGAACCCGCTACTTCCATAATTATTCATAATCTCACGAAGGAAATCTTGTAAACTCATGGGAGTAAGAATCTTCATGTGAAATATGATGTTTTTATGGTGGGTACTTGGGGTTTCATAAAGAATCAAGAATAATTCAAGAACATAGAGTTTCTTTAGAATCCTACCTCATTCATGAAAGATACTATGAAAACATGAAAATATAATTCGTGGGGAAGAACAAGATGACCCCATACATGGAGACAACCTTACATACCTTAAATACTCTAGATTATTGAGAAAGGTATGATCTTTGGAGGAAAAGATAACAAAAACTTTTTCTTGAACCCTACAGGTGAATTTTCTTGAAAAGCTATAGATTTCATGAGTAGAAGGTGTCAATTGGTGATAAGATGAATAAATCATCAATATTTTATGGTCAAATCTTATCTTGGATGAAAGATGAACCTTGGAGGGAGTGAGTTAATTTCTTGAGAACTTCTCTTTCTAGGATAAATTTTTGAACTTGGGAGGTGAACCACGTCTTTAGGGGTTATTATAACTTTTTTGATGCTCACAGAATACATCTTGGACGCTTAGTTAGCGCATATCAAGGCAGTAGCCATTGTCTTTGGGTGCGCTATCACACAGTTGGCAGCTTGGGTAGTTGGGCGCAACAAGACAGTCTCTAGTAAAATGGGCATAACTTTGTGTAAAAATATCCTATGGAAGAATAATTTATTGCTTTGAAAACTAGAATCAAATATATTTAATTTGATATGTTATGGCACACATAACATTTTATATTTTAGGAGATATACTTGTTTGAAATCTAGTCATGTTTATCTCATTCGAAAAACTTCATCGATAGAGAAGCTTTTAACCCAGAGAACATTTTCTTCTTGGGACCTAAAACTGGGAATCAATTTTAAGGTTAGGTAATTCTTAATGAACGTAAACCACATTTTGGTTTAGGGATTGAATCACAAAATTCTTCAGCTATTGTACATATTATGATTAGAATTTATGAGATTATAAAAGGCTATCAGTTTGTCACACCCCGAGCCTACACCCTGGGAGGGACTGGCACTCGAGAGCCATTTCTGGCCCCAAGCAAACCCTTGGCCTTGCTAAACTCTCAGCGGAAGACTCTAAGCATTATTACAATGATCAAATGCACTTATAAAACAACCGTCTCAAATTAAACTTATAATGTTTAAGGATAAAACATTCAACTAGCCATAGATGGCAACTCAAGTCTTAACATAAGAAATAACAATGTAAAGACAACTGACCTACTAACTGTCTATGAAGCCTCTAAACCAATAAGGGATGTCGGGACAAGACCCCCGATCATCCTAACAACTAAATTACTAAATCAATGTAAAAGGAGCCCTCCGGAAAGAAAGAAGGGTCACTAACTGACTCTGAGTGCTCAACTGGATCAACGAGGCGCTGGATGCTGATCCCGGTTACCTGTGTCTGCATCATAAAATGATGCAGGCCAAATGACTTCAGTACATTGAATGTACGAGTATGCGAGGGGAATACTAAACGGACATAAGCTTGAAAGGAATCTGAAAAGAACACTTACATTGGCATTACTCAACTCATGAATAACTCAACTCAAATGCAAAGTAAAACAAAAATAATGGTGCAGTTATACAAAGCATTTAAAATAGTAGTAGCAACTCAATTTGTTAAAAAATGCAATAACAACTCAGTTTACATGTAAAGTAATATAATATTGTGGGAGTTTCTCTAACTGACAACCACCACTATGAGCCTAAGTGATGATACAGCGTCTTGCCCATGCTGCCAGAACTGTCCTATACTTTGCCGTCATATAGAACGTCTTAACTAAGTGGATCCAGTAGTCTATGGAAAAAAAGCACTTAAGGAATTATCTAAAAAGTATCATCCTTTTCTACACATGATGGCTACATGGCTTATGGAGACTTGAGCTATTATGAACTCGCGTCCCTATATCGGTGTTCAATACTACTCCCAAAATATACTCAGCTCATATGTTCTTAAAACAAAACTCTTTCTTTGGTTTGAGATAATTACTCAAAACTTAGCTTAAAAGCTCTCTTGGAAATCGGTGCTTCCTTTCTTGCTCAAATGTGAAAACATTTTAACTCTTGGTAAATACTTAGTTCCCGAATAATCTTTGAAGAAATGAAATTTACTCTTACTCTTTACTCAACTGAAAGCTTAAGTCTTAAAACAAAGTTAAAACGTTTGTGAAAGACTTTTGGAGAACTTTATGAACTTCTCTTGACTTAACTTTTAACCTTTTGACTTGACTCTTAACTTTCCTTGAATTAAAGTATGGATTCAAGGCTCATGATCTCATGTTAATGATGATTTCATGATGTTTATACATACCTTAGATTATAGAAATTGACTAGGAAACATAGGTACGATGTTAAGGAACTAGTACGGAAAAAGGGGGAAAATTAGGGAAACTGGTATCCCTGGCGCTCTCATTGGTGCAGGGCGCCAGCCCTGAAATTTCAGAGAATGACTTGGGGTGCTCTGGCTGACGCGGCGCCCCAGAGGTCATATTTTAGGGGCTGCTTTGGGGGGCGCTGAGAGGCACAACGCCCCAGCCCTTTCCCCAGATTTTCAACGAAATTCCTCCTTCGTTTTTCAACTCTAAACCCTCTAATTTCACTTGGTTCTTTTCCCAAACACTTAGAATCGACTTTATGTTCAAAATACACAAGATTCTACTCAAAAACACACCTAAATTCATGAATCAATCTCAAGAAACATCAAAACAAGAACCCACAAGATTTCAATCGAATTATCATCAAGAACTCATAAGATTTGCTTTCAAAACAATACAACTTCACTGAATTGAATCATGATTGGTGTGTGGGTGAACTAACCCAACGCTATGTGATCTCACATACCTCGTAGGGATTAACCCTTGGCGAAATCCACACGCAATTCTCCAAGAAATCGACGAATCTTGACTTTTCTTCTTCTTTTCTTCTCTTTTCTCCTTTCTCCAAGCCCTAGCGTGAATTTCCAATTTTCTAAAATGATCTAATTCTGATTAGATCCCAATTAAACCCCTAAAAACGAAATAAAATAATTGGGTAAGGAAAAGACCAAACAACCCTTCCAAAATCCGGATTAGACTTTTCTTATTTGAACAGCCCAACTTCAAATAGGCATATCTCACTCATACGAACTCGGAATCACGCAAACTCAGCGGGGTTGGAAAGATAATTCCAAGATATTTCCTACGGTATCTGGAAGAACACCTAAATCATCTTGATCTAGGATTTATGGTCATTTGAAGTTGACCAAAAACTCAAACTTAACTTAACTAAATCAATTTTCGAGATTTTTCGCTCTTTCCTAAAATGACTCTTTCCAATTCTAACTCTTTCTAGTTCTTTCAAATAGCGAGATGTTACAATATCTCCCCCTTGGGAACATTCGTCCTCGAATGAGATTACTCTTAGTAGGCTAAGGGTGTAAAATCTAACATTCAGCTCAAACACCCAACAATCAAATCTAACACATCATTACTTTTCTCAACTTGTTCTTATTTGATAAATAAATGGTGGTCTAAATGCAAGTCAATACATATTTCTAAGTAATACAATGATAGAAAGAATGAAATTTGATTGTATTTTATGATCAAAGTCAAACCCTTTTAAAAAAGGAGTAAATATGAATATCTTTGACTATGCAAAACATTAAGATAATATTTTCTCACTATAAATAATTCTTATGTTGAGACCAAAATCACATCTTATCTTAGTATTTTATATCAAAGAGTTTAAACATGCCAAGAAAAAGTACCGGTCGAAAGAGAATTGACATAATGAAAATTCTTAATGAAAGGATGTTGAATGGAAGGCTCTTAAAAGTCATTTTGCCAAAGCGTCGCACTAATCTCTTGAAAAAGGCTAATGAACTTTGTACAATGTATGGTGCTGAAACAACAAATTGAGAGTTTTACCCTAGATAACAATGCTTATCCATTTGGACACCCCTCTGAAGATCGAGTCGGGGATACTAATGCTAGTCAGAAGCATTAGTCCTGATACTAATGTGTTTTACTAATGTTAGTCGATTTCAAGGACTCGGCTTGGATGCTCGTGGGGCCATGAATTTAGATTTCAATGATTCCTAAGTATTTTAATTTTTACAATTGTTGTTTTTGTTTATGTGTTTAAAATTATCTTATATAGACATAATTTCGTGAAAGTTTTATCCTCGTTTCAAGAATTTTAACAATAGTTTTGTATGGATAAACTATCCCTAATAAAATTCACAATATTTATGATTTTAATGTTTTTTTATGTTTACAGTGGAATGGGATGGAAAATATTTATTTAGTCTTATAGATAAATACCTATTGTTATTGATCACTTTAATCTTGTAATTTATAATTACCTAATATTTATCAATTTAAATTTTGTAGCATGGAACGAGGATACATATACATCTGAAATCTATTCAGAAGCTAAGGAACAAACAACCTTACTAATCCATTTGATTTTGGAGGTGGCATTAGTAATCCAAATGGAGCAATGGATCCTGGATTAATAGATGATATGGATAAAAATGATTATTTGAATTATCTTTGCACCTTGGGCTATAAAAATGATATGGTTCAAAATGCAACTTCGTATTTTTTCGATACGAAAAATTCGACTATATGTCCTTACCTTCTAGGTTGGATTTGAATCTTCCTGCAATATCGATTCCAAATTTTAAGAATTCGATTATTGTTAGGAGAACTGTTACAAACGTTGGAGATGTCAACTCGATATATAAATTGGTGGTTAAATCTCTAAAAAATACCGCGATTAAAGTAAATCCAACTGTGTTGAAGTTCAATTCCAACACAAAGAAGATTTCCTTTGAGGTTGAAATAATATCAACTTACCAAAGAAAGAGTAATTTTAATTTTGGAAGTTTGGCATGGAGTGATGGCAAGCATTTTGTTAGAATTCCTATTGCTGTGAGAAAATAAATAGATGTAAAAAATTCCATTTTGATGTTTTTTTCTTACTTCAATATTTATTTAATATGTTTTTTTTTTTTTTTTGAGTTTATGATTCAACATATATTGTTCATGTTGCCTTTTCAAGAAGATTTAATACTTTGGACATCATTCATGCGGATATAAAATTTGGAAATATTTCATATATTTGTAAGGTTCTAATTTTATTTAATATAAAGTGGAGACAGGATAAAGCGTCCATAATAAAGGCGTTTACTGTATGTTTTTGATTCAACACTCTTCAACCATTTTTAATATAAAACTATTTAAAGACATTGAATATTTCCTCAACTATTAATGCAATTACTGGCTCTAGTAAAGAATAAGAGCCAAAATCACACCTTTTTGTAATAAAAAAAGATCACACGTATCAGAATATTTTGACCAACTGAACACATAAAATATTTTCCTTCCTAAGAATTTTAAAAAATAATCTTGGAATCATATCTCTAGTAAGACTTGAAAGAAAAACCCATGCATATATGAGGTACACATACAACCATATATATTTACTCATAATTAGGAATGGCAGAATGGGTAATTTATATGGATACTCATTCAAATTATCTATCCAATTCATTTAAAATACATAAAAATAAGTTAAACTCATATGACCCATTTAAAAGTAGGTAGTTAAATAGATAAAATGGACAAAAGAGACTCATTTATAAAAGAAATAAAAGTGGCATTAATATTTTTCTAAGGTGGTCGGGGGTAGAGATGGGTGGGATAAGGAAAAAAAATTGATTTTCTTTTTAAAAACATTTTTTTTGGGGGAAAGGGGGAGGGGGAGGGGATAGTGGTGGTGTGTGTGTGTGTGTGTGTGGGGGGGGGGGGGGAGGGGTCGAAGTAGTAAAAAATGAATTTAATTTTTGAGGCGTTGGGGTTGGAGTTGGGGTTGGGGTTGGGGTTGGGGTTGGGGATGGGATGGGGTGGGGGGGTGATGAATGGGATAAGAGAGTTTGCTCTTGAAGCTTTTAAGATGATCCCTATAATAATATGGGTAAATATGGATACCCATATTATCTATTGGGTAACTCGTTTTTACCCATTTAAAATATAAGTTGAGTCGAGTATTTTACCTATTTTTATTTAACTCATTTTCGATCGACTCATATTCGACTCGACCCGCTCGTTTGCCACTCCTACTCATAATCAATCCATGATTTATCCATATTTTTCCAAGAACTACCTTGCTTTTTTTAAAAGTAAATAATAATAATGTTGCATATGCATACTTACGGTTGAGAAAAGGTCCATATGAAACACAATACATTACAACAAAAGCGATATTTAATAGTAACAAATATTCTGTTTAGCATTGTTATAAAATATTTAGCGGCAATTGAGTTGATATTATTGTGTCCAAAGTCTCTAAGGTCTTTAGCGACATTTACATAAACTAATATAAATTATAAATACTCATATTTATTATTGCTGCTAAAAATAATATATATAGCGACAAATGGTCCTAGCATGTGCCTCCTTCCTCCCACCCACCCCTAAAAAAAAACAAAAAAATAACCCAAGGTTGGGTTATAATAAACAATTATCAGGCAAAATGACTCCTCCAGTATTTCCTCTAATATTCTTGCAAATAGATTGAGCTTTTTTGTTGTTCAAATAAGTAAGTTTTATGTCTTGTAATTTGATTCCACTACATGGATTGCTTGAACTGCATTCAAAATTCATTGCTACTTGTGTTGTTGATGTTCCAAATATATTTTGGTACGTCACTTGATTGATCTTTATGCCAGATGCCTGTCAATTCATGAGCAATTCATCAATACCAAGTAGAAACATCACTTAACTTATTTTATTGTTTAACTATAATATTTAATTATTTATTGTTGATTTCTATTTTTTAGATGTCATGATAGAATAGAAGGTTAGTAGGTCCTACAGAATAAGCTTGCTGGTAGTTTGATGCACCATACGTGTTTCTCCTTTCATACCAGTAGTAATAACATTATTCTCATAGTTTCTTATCCTAGGATTTATGTTTGATTGTTATTTTTATGCTTTGATTATCATATTATTTGGCTATTGTACCGGTCTTTGTTTATTGAATATTATGTAACGTTTTTCCTATTGTTTGTTACGTCCTATATTTTTAACACTATTTTGATATGCATTATTTAAGTTGAGGGTCTTTTGAAAAAATTTGTACCTTGACTAGATAAAAATAATTTATATGTATAGTACTCTATATTGTTCTCGAATTCAATATGTGAGATTATAATGGATATATTGTTATAGTTAGATTATTTTTTAAAAAAATATAGGAGTTACCTGGCTAGGACAACCTTGGTTGTTGGGGCAATAGTTTTGATCAATGATTATTGGATTGTCAACATTCTTCATCATTATGTTTTGATAATTAATATTTGTGACAAAACCAGTGCTAGCCCTTGCCCAAGACTTTATCCTTAATCCATTATCAGATCCAGTAAACACTGAATTAATTAATGTCACATTTTGCACACCATCTTCATTATAATCTCTAGCTAGACTTCCAATGCTGCAATACAAATCATACACAATAATATTAGGAATTTATTCAAAATCACTATTTTTCATAGTAAATAATATTCAGTGATTATTCTCATATACAGATATTTTGATTTGATTAGTGAGGAAAAAATAGTAATGTTATTATATGAAAATATTAGGAAATTTTTTATTATTTCAGTGATAATTTGTTTTTCACCATGCATTTTTTCAATAAACTGGTTCGGTAAGAAATGTATGAAAAAAATCATGCTCTATGACACAATCTTTTTCACTTATTTATGGTGGGAAGAACCGCTATTTCTAATAGTTTGTGGACTTTCATGGATCGAAAGGTAAACAAAGGACAAATATAAAACAATTTATATATATAGAAAGGTATATCTAAACTATTTCCTCATTATAAAAAAATAAAAAATTGTAACTCTAAATTCCATGTGTCACATAAATTGAAACAAAAAGAATAATATACATTAGACTCACACCGATACGGACCCAATTTATGTGACACGTTTCGTTTTTCGAGAGTCAAACACTTTAAATTTGATCATGAATTTGCTCACGAGATCTTCAATTTTTTTTAAATGAAATTTATATATTTATAAACTACATAAAAAGTACTATAAGTCACAATAATTGACAATTCAAAATATTTAAAAGATATATGAAAAATTTATTGTCAAAGATAGACTTGTTTGAATCTTAAAATTCGAAATGTGTCACATAAAATTGTGACAGAAGAATTTACCTAACACCATGTCCAGGGCCACATTGAATCTTGTCCATCCAAAGATTTCTTGTGGCAGGACCAATAGATATACAATCATCTCCAGTTTGAATACTTGTGCCACTAATTGTAACACCAATTGAAGATTGTACATGAATTCCATCAGTATTTGGACTAAAATCAGGTGCTATTATTCTTACATTTTTAACCATAACATTCTTGCAGCTATTAATCACCAAGTGCATTAACTGGCTGTTGAGTGAGATTAAGCCACTAATCACAACATCATTTGCCCAATTGAAGGTTATAGACTGCATACAAAATCAGATATTAAAATACTATTCAATAAGAAATTAGTTAACAAGTTACTGCATACGTCTCAAAATAAGTGTCATTTTAGTAATAAACATAATGTATAGTTTACTAAACTACAAAATAATATTAAACGTTATTAAAACGATGAAGTATAAAGGACATAAAACAAGCTTCTAATGTATGTTAATAAAAAAAATTGCAGCATCACATGTTCAAATCACAAATGTGACATTTAGTAATTTTTTTGAATCTCTACATTAGAATTTTTTGATTCTACTATTGTTTTTTCATCCTTAATTAAAAGTCTGAATTTCAAACTTTGAAAATGAAAACCTTCCAATAAGAGTATTTTAAGCGAATTCAAATTTGTCAGACTAGTAGATTCAAATGTGGAATGATAAAAAAATATTTTTTTAAAAAATAAAACGCTATAAATTGAGTACATACCCTAGCTCCAACAGGACAATTCTTCCCTAACTTCCTACAATCCCAAAATCCAGCTCCATTTCCATCAAGAGTTCCTCCGATGACCGAAATCCGGTTAACCTTAATAAATAAAATCCAGTAGCCAGAGTTGCCAAGTGCATTATAATCGGATGGAGCCACGAGGGTTCCATCAATTTGTACAGTAATTTTATTTTTGCATGGCCCTCTAAAAGTAACCGACTTAATCATGTATTTTCCACGTGGAACATAAATGGTAGCCGCGTTCAGTGAGTTGCACGCGGCTACCCAAGCTTTCAAAAAAGGTTGAGTTGCATCACTTTTGCCATCTGATTTTGCTCCAAAATTTAACACATTGAATGTTACTGAAGATGCATTTGAATTCAAGAAAATGAATCGAAATGAAAAGAAGACACAACACCAAAAAGTTACTAAAACCTTAGACATTTTATTGTTGTTGTAGTTGTTGTTTTTCTCTATGTTAGAGGATAGGGGAAAGGGGGTATTTAAAGTGTTTTTTTAAGTAGTGGGACTGATTTTGTTTTTGGATTATATTAAGGGCTCATATAGTATGAGGGATAAGGAATAACTGATCTCGAAATTACTTTCAGAATGAGTATATTCTATGTTTTAGTTAGGATAATTTATTCTGAAACTAGTTATCTCGAGGTTATAATGTTATTATTATCTCACATCGAGGATGAAATAATAATTTTGGAATAACTTATTCTCCAACCAAACGAGTCGTAACTGTTTTGATTAGTTAATAATTTTAGAAATAATTGGACAATGATTAGAATCACAAAAGCTAACTAACCAATAAAAGGTCAAAGCTTACTTTAATTTCATGTTGTGATATGTACGGCAACCATGTGATAAGAGCATGTTTGCCTGTAGCATCTAACCATGTGCATGTACAAATGTATTTAGTCGTAGATTTTGAAGTTGAAACTTAAAAAATTGAGTTTTTGAATAAAATTGTATTTGACAAGATCGAATTTTCATAATTTGATCAAACTGATATTTGAAGATAAATCTTCAAAATCTAATTTAATGAACTATGATTAGAAACTAGCATAAATAGTCTTGTTTTTTTTTTTTATTTCTCACTCGATTTTGGGTACTTACAATGTCAACTAGTTTGAATTTGCATCACGTAAAAGATTTATTAAAAAGAAAGTGTTTCCTATTAAAATTTAACTCATCTTTAATGCTTAAACACGAGATTTCTAATTAAGTGGAGAAGAATCATATTCTAATGATAATTAATATAGTCAAGTAGTCATTTTAAATTGGCATATTAATTTAGGAAAAAAAAAAAGGAAAATTGCATGTGCCAAGTCAAAATAAATAAAGAACGGCTATTCAACGTCATATTTATGTAGAACATAAATTGGAACTAAGGAATATGGAAGAGGAAATAAATTGATCAATGATTGTCTCATCATTGGTTCATTAATCCAAGCTATTTTTTATTTGATTTTTTTAGTACTGCTTGATAAGTTAAAAAATCCTAAATTAATATTCATCATTTTATCACAAAATGCAGAATTTTATGTAAGCAGTGGTGTCACTTTCAAGTTAAACTTTTATTAAAGTAAAAAAATATATAAAGTGATTTTGATCCCATGAATAGACCTACAAACACACTCTTAGTTAATTACCATCATTAAAAAATTCTTAAATATCTCATCAACTTTGAGAAAAGGTTCATCTATGTTATTCGTTAAAAATTTGACTCATTTATTATTTTTGTATGAAAAAAGATTCATTTATGTCAATATTTGTTAACTCCGAGTGTCGCGTGGGCCTTCATTCTTGAAAGGGCTAAAAGTAGCGCCTTCGCTTTGTTTGTAATGAAAAGGAAAGATAAGATCTTTGGTTATCTTTTCCAGGGGAGGACTTTCTTGATCGCCTCATTTGGGTTAAGATGTGGCTAAAGTCTCTCCAAGGATATATAGTGTACTTTATGCTCGAGGGATGAAATGGCATAGATGAGCCAAACTTTTAACGGATAGTATACATGTGTCTTTTCTCAAAGTTTGATTTGACATATTTGAGCCTTTTTCCTTTTTAAAAAATGATTTAATTAATTTCGTGGCTGAATCATAATTGACCACGTTAAAAAATGATTTTGCATAATCAAAACTATTTTCAGTTAACAAATAATGGTATGAATGAGCTTTTTTTCTCAAACGAAAATGACATAGATGAGCCAAACTTTTAACGAATCATATAGATAAACCTTAACTTTTTTCAAAATTCGATGACATATTAAGTCTTTTCCCTAAAATACTAAAAAAAAAATCAAAAAAAAAGTTTTATATATGAATATTCTCCAAACAACTTAGAACTTTACCAACTTATAAAGGCAGATCTTAAACTTTAAGATGTAGCAAAGCCTCATCAACAAATTAGTCAGTTAAGTGCATGAATGTGACTGTAATTAAGTAAAACAAATTCACGTAATATTGTTTGATTTGACATGAAATTTAATTACGAAAAAAAAAATTGAAACTTCTGATATAAAATAAATCAAAGATGTTTACATGAGTATAAATCTCATTAACGATAAAATGACCATTTTAAAGTTATATTGTTACAAAATATAGGATATGTCATTTTTTTTTAAATTGACTGAAAAAAAAAATGTTATTTAAATTAAAACAGAGTATTAGTTTCTATTTTGTCAACGTTAATATTAGGCTTTAGTTGACAAATGAAAAAAAAAATAGACACATGGGATCAATGAGTGATGGAGTTTTTTCAGGCGAAATAATCGCCTTTCACATTCTTTCATATTACTAAAAACTAAACAATTGGCTATATAGATAAGGAGTTGAGATTTCTCAAGCAAATTTTGGATCAATAAAAGTCAGGATTTTTAATAAAGGATATTAAAATAAAAAGTAAAATAATATATATATTACTGTTAGGGATAAAACACATAATCTCAAATTATTAGTAACTTAATAAAAAAAATAATTGTTTGAAATAATATTTTAAAAGTCAAGTAATTGTGTGAGAAATCAACTCGCACATCTATTATGTGTAAAGGAATAATATTCCTTGTATATATATACTTTAAAATTTTATTTCAAATTTGTTGATATGCTTGTAATCATCACTGGGGTGGCAAAATTAAAATTAATTCCAACCCGACACAATTCGTTTAGATTTGAATTGGGTTATGACCCGTTATCTAACTTGTTTTGATCTAATCCATTTTGACCCAAAATCTTGATCTGTTTATTGTCCTAATCCATTTTGATCCGTCCAATTGCCACCCCTAAATTCATCACTAATGATAATTTTAAGTATAGAATGTAATCACAATTCAGAAGAAGATTTTTTTGTCCAATTCACAATAGGAGTTGGATGATTGGGCACGTGGAAAAGTTCTTGACGTTTAAATTTTAACAGATATTACGTAGTGGATTAAAATCGTACTAATATTTAAAATATGAAGGGATTATTAAAATTGTGATGTCACTTGTACTATTCCATTGGTGATTCCTACTTCACCTTCACAGGATGATACTATTTTAACAGTGTCTCCTAATATCTCCCCACCACACATTAATGTTGTTCCTCCTTGTGTTGTACTCCCTCCGTTTCACAAAGAATGACCTGGTTTGACTTAGCACGGAGTTTAAGTAAATAAAGAAGACTTTTGAATCTTGTGGTCCTAAATTAATGTTATGTCAAATGTACAAAATTGCCCTTAATCTTGTGGTCTTAAACATGCCACGTGGAAAGCAAAAAGTAAAATGTTACCAAAAAAGAAAAGAGGTAATTCTTTTTGAAACTGACTAAAAAGGAAAGGAGGTCATTCTTGTGAAATGGAGGGAGTACCTATTACTGATCCTGTTGTGCTCCCTGTACCATCTGGTGATGTGATAATGGATGCTAGGAGATCCACTAGGGCATCTAGACCTCCTATTTGGCAAAAGGACTATGTAGTACCTAAAGCTCATAATTGTATGTATCCAATTGGTAATGCTTTATGTTATTCTGGACTTTCTCCTTCTTACCAATCCTTCATAGGTCACACATCCTTAGAAACTGAACCTACATCTTATGGTGAAGCTACTAAAGATGATAGGTGGGTTGAGGCTATGAAAGCTGAAATTACAACTTTGGAGGACAATAAAACATGGAAAGTTGTCACACTTCCACCTAATAAAAGGGCTATAGGTTGTAGATGGGTATACAAGATCAAGTATAAGGCCAATGGAAACGTTGAAAGGTTCAAGGCAAGGCTAGTTGCCAAGGGATATAGTCAAATAGAAGGCATCGACTACCAAGAGACTTTTTCCCCAGTTGTTAAGATGGTAACTGTGAGATCAATTCTTTCTATTGCAGCATCTAACAATTGGGACATTCATCAAATGGATGTTTATAATGCTTTTCTCCAAGGAGATTTGCATGAAGAAGTGTATATGACTCTTCCACAGGATTTTGCATGTTCAGATAAGGCAGGGAAGGCATGCAAATTGCTAAAGTCTTTATATGGACTCAAACAGGCTTCGAGGCAGTGGAACATCAAGTTGACTACTACTCTCATCGAGTCTGGTTTCTCTCAGAGTCACTTAGACTATTCTCTCTTTACAAGGAAGGTTGATTGCCACATTGTAATGGTTCTTGTATATGTAGATGATTTACTCATCACTGGCAGTCATGGTGGCCTTATTCAGGAGACCAAGGATTGCTTGCAGCGTGCTTTCAAGATCAAAGATCTTGGTCCCCTCAAATACTTTTTGGATATTGAATTAGCTAGAAACAAAGATGGTATTCTCATGCATCAATGCAAATATGCTTTGGAACTGATTTCAGATGCTGGTTTATCATGATGTAAGCCTGTCTTAGCTCCTCTTGAATTGAACCATAAACTCACATCTGTTGAGTTTGATGTCCATGTTGGTTCCTCTGAAGATTCTTTGTTACTTGATCCTACCAGTTATCAAAGACTTATTGGTCGACTGTTATACATTACTATGACCAGACCAGATATTTCATATGTGGTCCAGAACCTGAGTCAGTATATGCACTCTCCCAAGTTGTCCCATATGGAAGCTGCTCTTAGGGTGGTGAGGTACTTAAAGTCAGCCCCTGGATTTGGTATTTTGTAATTTTTCCAGGCAGGGTCTACGATTCAGGCCTTTTGTAATGCAGACTGGGGGGCTTGCCCAAACTCCAGAAGGTCCATTACTGGGTATCTGATCAAGTTTTGTGATTCTCCTATTTCATGGAAATAAAAAAAAACAGTCCACGCTCTCTAGGAGCTCGGCTGAGGCAGAGTACAGGAGTCTAGCCTCCATTGTTGTTGAACTAGTCTGGTTAGTTGGTTAGTTGGTTTATTCAAAGAACTTGGGGTCACTGTTTCATTGCCTATTCCTCTTCATTGTGACAGCAAGTCGGCCATCCAGATCTCTGCGAATCCTGTTTTTCATGAGTGCAACAAGCACATTGATATAGATTGTCATTTCATTCCATGATGAGTAGCAGTTTTATAGGGTCCCCAAACATCCATGTGTACTAATTGAAAATTTTCAGAAGACTTGCTATGACTTATTGGAAAAGGAAGTCTACATTGTCTTGCTCGTGGACAAACATCACAATTGTTCAAAGTAAGAACTATGAAAAGGTAAAGCATAAACTCTCTTGAGAACTGGAATGGGAACATGCCCCATTCTTTGATGCCAAAGGTCCTCAGACGCCATGTTTCTTGCTGATGAGCAACCCTTCCTCTTAGAATCCTCCTTTTGTTTCATGTTGATCACATATAAACCTTCCAGCTCCCTACCAATCTCCTTAACCTTCCCAGTACAGAGATCCTGGAGAAGGAAAAAATTTGGATAGAAAGAAGCACAACAGTTAAGTTCTTTTGTCAATTTTGACACTGACAAAAGATTAAACTTAAAAGCTGACACACAATAAATGTTGGATATAGTATCACCTCCAGATAACTGGCTACTTCCAACATGTGTTATCTTAGTAGACTCTCATGTTGGCAATTGAACTCTCCCTGCACTTTCTATTAATGTATCACTTTTCAACAAATTCTTATCTCCAATCATATGGTTAGTTGCACCAGTATCTACAATATTCCATTCATGATCATCTTGCTTATTAACAGGTTCAAAAAAACAATTACCTGCCATATGTGCACTTCCTTCATTGACAGATGTATTATTCAGCATGGCTAACACCTTGTTATGTTGTTCGAGGGTGAGCACAGGCCTTGCTAGAATCTGATCATACTGCTCTTGTGTTAGCATAGGTCCATGGCTTGAACTAACATGGCATAAATTTGATTTATACTAGGCAATGGCTTCATCATTAAGATTTGGCTACGAACATGACTATCATTTAGACCCATTAAGACCTGAAACAGTCGTTGGTTTTCAAAATGTGCAATAAAATCCCTCGATCTCTCACAATCACAAGGAGGGGGGACTAGAGTATTGTACTCATCCCATAAGTCTTTCAGCTTAGAAAAATACACCGAAATAGTAGAAATCCCCTGTGTCAATATGGCAATTTCTCTATGTAAGTAATAGGATCGTGAATCGTTTACCTTATCGAAACGTACTTCCAGATCCTTCCAAATTATAGCTGCACTCAAGCCATAAAGAATTCCAGCAAGCAAATTTTTGTTCACACTCCCCATTAACCACGAAACTACTATTGCATTGCAACGATCCTATTGTTTCGTTAATCCTCCAGTGAAATGAGCATGGGCTGTTTTTCATGAGCACACCAAGCATATTGATATAGATTGTATTAATCCACAAGAAGCTCAGCAAACTCTTGAAATAGCGGAAGCTAATGTGAAAAAGGCTGAAGGAAGGAGACAAAAAATTGAGGCAAATCTAGCTCTCCGACGAGCTAGAACACGGGTGGAGGCTAGCAATCCGATTTCATAACTAGTTGGTACGTTCGAATAATAAAAAGAAGTTCATTTCATTCGGGAGAAATTGCAACTTGGCCTCATTAAGACATTGTATCTTGCTTCTGATCAACAACCTGCTGATCTGCTCACCAAGGGTCTTACTTGTCTTCAACATCAGTTTCTTTTATCCAAGCTAGGCATGAAGAATATCTTCATTGCACCTAGCTTGAGGGGATGTAAAAGTATTAGATAAATGTGCCTTAGTTCTGTACAGGGCCACTTTGTAATTAGCTAATCTTATGTGGTTAGTTAGTTAGACGTTTAACAGCTGTCATAAGTCGGTTAGATTACTATATGAAGCATAGGGTAATTAGCTGCTGAAGTAACAGATTCAATTCATTTTGTATGAACAAGCAATTAACTGTTCCTCTCATTTTTCTCTTAGGTGTGTTTGGTATGAAGAAAAATATTTTTCGGAAAATGTTTTCTAATTTTTTCATGTTTGGTTGGGTTATATGTTTTGGAAAATGTTTTTCAAATCAACTCATTTTCCTCAAATTTAAGGAAAATGACTTCCCTTCAAAACTTCAGGAAAACATTTTCCAAAACTCTCTTTCAACTTCAAATTACAATTTTTTTTGTTGAAAAAATCAATTAATTTTGTCCCTACCCTCAAACC
>JAJOOR010017760.1:0-17496 GCA_036250505.1 Solanum acaule
GAGAGCTTTTGAAATACGGAAACAAAGAAGGCTCCACTATTCTGATCATGCGGCACTATCCTCATACAACGTTCCAGAGGTAGAGTTGAAACTTCCTCATCCGAGATCGTAGCTGCAGTTGCTGGATCTTCCAACACCTCAATGACATTGGCATTATTTCCATTATCAGACAATTGGTCTCTAGTTGCATCATCATTTTTCTCAGATGCATCCAAATAGGTTTTGCCAGAGGGGAACATCCCTGGAACAATTGCATTTCTACGACCCTCAGGAACATCTTTATAAGAAGTCCACCACGCTCCTTTATCTCGAACCTGTGCGTACAGATGAGCAAACAACAAATCAAATCATGCAGTATAAAGCAATGGAACCTGTCTAGCACAACTGGAATTGAAATGTTTTAAGAACTCATTTTAATCTTGGTTATGCTCCCGCCCACACAACTAAAAGATCGATAGAACTTATAAATACAGACAAGATCATTGAAAAGTTATAGAGACGACTAAATGTTGTGATCACCTTAAGCATTCTTGGAATCAGTACAACATCATACAGCAGAATTCTCATTGTCTCAATCTGTTTGACACTATTTCCTTTTTGTCCTTCCAAACGATTTGACATATTTCTATATTTAAAAACTAATTCCGTAATTTTTATATTCCCACTGTCACATTGACATGGCCTGTTCTAGGGTCCACTGGCAAATAGCTTGGTACTAGGAACATTTTTGATATTTCATGTATTATAAGACTGTCATCAGTCTTTGTATTTTTCTTAAACACCATGTCCAGTCAAACACCACCAAGCAAATTGAAATGGCAGGACTATTAAATTTTATATTCCACCCACAGAAGAAAAAAATAACACAGAGCTGTGTGAAACACACACAAAATATTCTTATGTTCTTAAAACAACTTTCACAAGATATCAAAGCTCCTAAGGTCATACTGATTACTCCCCAAATTTTCTCACCAGATATAGACTATTATTTGAGACAGATAGCATCATGAACTAGATAAACACAAAATCCCACAATCATGTGACATAAAGCTGAAAAAGAGATCATTTTGTGGATATACAATGCATCTTCAAACACCACTATATCTCCTTTCGTACATAATGGATTATAATGGACATGGCCCTCTGGTCCGCGACATAACATGGGAAAAAAAGAGATGAAGGTTAAGGATGAACTTTTTTTACCACACCTTCCATTTTTTAAGACCTGGTCTGCGAACAAGTTGTGGAACCTCACTGGACACATCAACAAGTTCAACGGACTCCCCACATCTCCGTAAGATCTGCAATATCAAAAGACAGTTTGGGAGGAGGCACAACAAGTTTTAAAGTGCTTGCGAAATTAGAAGGCAACACACGTACATAATTACATATATTTGTGTGTGCATGTATGTAATGTATGTCTAAGCTCTGTTTCTCAGGAAAAATTATACTGATTAATCGTCAGCCATCCATAGTGTCACAAGAAGCAAGAAAACATGTTGCAAAGGTTGCAATACTTGGGAAAAAACATTCAACTACCATGTTAAGAAGCTTTGCTGCAGTCTTTTAATCGTGTTAGAAATTTGTATGCCAGCAGAAAATGTGGAGAACTAGTGTTGGAGAAAATTAATTATTGAATATTGGATTGAGAAGTGCCTCGATGGAGCGACATTAATCAGGATTATAGAACATACTCTCACTAGCTTGGAATTGCAGCATAGTTGTTGTTGAATTAAGCAACGCAATGTTAATTGATATGCCAGCAATTTTATCCTTTTTAAAAAAAAAATAAGGGAAGAGCAAATATGCCAGCAATTTTATCCTTTTTTAAAAAAAAATAAGGGAAGAGCAAATATGCCAGCAATTTTATCCTTTTTTAAAAAAAAATAAGGGAAGAGCAAATATGCCAGCATTTTTCCTAATGAGTTACCTCAGCAACCACGGCCTCATTCTCAATGGGATTCATTGAGCAAGTCGAATAAACCATCCTTCCACCTACTTTAAGCAAAGACAATCCTGCAATATATGTTTTAAAACAATCATGTATCTACAGAAGGCAACTCAGAACAGTAAAAAACATTGCATAGCATTGTATAAGGCATATATAGAGAAATTATAACTATGCCTCAGTCCCAAACAAATTAAGGTCAGTTGGTTATATGAAACCTCACTGACCATGTTTCTCCATTAAATTCATGTCAGGCCAACATTATACAAAATAAAGGTAAATAGTGGCGAGTATTAGAAGTACTAAAAATAGAAGTGCTAGAAGTATAGACAGAAATGAATAATTGATAAAGTTGTTACTTAGAACTAAGAAAAATTGTCTCTGAATGAGAGAGAGAGAGAGCAAGAAACCTCGCATTGCTATCTGAATCTGTAGCCCATGGAGACCGTTACCATTTCCAGCATTCCTGTATGATGCAAATACAGGAGGAGGGGGAAGGTGAACATCAGAAACCATCATACGCACTAAAATGAGAGTGATACGGACTACAATAGTATGTAATAACTACCATTTCCTCCATATATCAGGAGCCTTGCGCAGAGTGCCATCACCACTGCATGGAACATCACACAACACACGATCAAATTGAAGTTGATTAATATCTAATTCCCTCAGTGTTTGCGTCTCAGAACCATTTGCAAAATTTCTATCTAAACGACAGCTCGGGAAGTGCTGCGCTTCATGGTTTGTGACGATCAAGTTGGCAGTAGACATCCTCTTTGTTTGGTGAATAAGAAGGTTACACCTTTGGACATCAACATCATTTGCTAAGACCTATATAAAGAGTTATTCCAAAAAGAACCAAGACGAAGTCACAAAAGTGCAGATAGTTCACATGAAAACAAAGAAGCTGCATAGGCATCCATGACTTGAAGAGAGAGCTAAGGAAGGAAGAAGACCATTCCACTAGGTAATGTCCCTGGTTCAGCCAAGTGGTGTATCATCTCAAGCAACTGAAATGTTTTTGAACCGGGAGCGGCGCACACTGCATGATTATAGGAACAGTCAAGATACAGAAAGCATTCAGAATGAATATGTGAAAATAACCCAATTAGAAGATAACATGCAATTGTAATTTAGAATCCGTAGAAAATAACTTACTGTCAAGGGCAAAATGATCGGGACGTACATCCAGGAATAGGGGAGGAACCTAAATCAAAACAGTTGCAAGATGAAGTCAATAAAAGGAGAACTATCAAACAAATCTGTGATGGTATAGTCCAACAGGGAACATAGAGAGATGAAGGTCAACTTGACAAACCATGCTAACAGCCTCCTGTCTCGTAATGTTTCCAATTTCATTTTGTAGCTTCAAGAACTCATGGAACCTGAAAATTTATAAAAATAACCTCAATTATTTATAAGAAACAATCAGAAGTTGTCCTCAATTATAGGTCCAGTCGTTTTTTATCAGAAACAATCAGGTCAGTATGCACTATGCAGTTCAAAACATAAAAGCAAAATGTGCAAGCTTTATTAATTTCCATGTGGTTCTTCAACTATTTCTATGAAATAATAAGCAAAATTTATCTTGATGGTAATGTAAGATACCATAGGTGCTGTGAACAATGAGTTATGAAAATTCTATACTCCAGTCCCTCCATCCTATTTTCTTTGAGCTACTTTCTGTTTAAGTCCATCCCAAAATATTGACCTCTTTATTTTATTTTATAACTGAGAAATCTCAGAGGGCCAATGGTACCCCATTCGTAAATCAGTGGATGATGAGCACACCCCTCTACCCTTTTCCACTTAAATACAAGGCTCTTTCTGAAACAGGGTTCGAACCTGTAAGCTCATGAAAAACTAAAAGGCCAATATTGACCTCTTTATTTTATTTTATTTTATTTTATAACTGAGAAATCTCAGAGGGCCAATGGTGCCCCATTCTTAAATCAGTGGATGATGAGCACACCCCTCTACCCTTTTCCACTTAAATACAAGGCTCTTTCTGAAACAGGGTTTGAACCTGTGAGCTCATGAAAAACTATATGAAAGAAAAGCAGTGAATAAGTGACTTGGTTGAAGAATAAACAGTACAGAAACTTCGATGACTAAGGGGAACAACGAGTATTTTCAGATCCATTTAGCAAGACAACAAAGTGTATGGAAGTAGAGAGCTAAGCACCAAGTTTAGCAGTTAGCACTTCACAATAATCATTTCGAGAAAGCCATGAGCTACTCTGTCACATACCTATAAATGATCTCTCACTACACAATAGTTAATCGAGTCTACAGAAAGTTAAAACACATTAACAGAAAGTGCATTACTAACCTCTCAAGTGTTTGGTTTTTCCTCAACTGATTGCGTGAAAAATTAGATTGCCAAGCAAGATTCTCTGGATACCAAGGTAATGGTTTTATTCCCTCGACCTCACTCCCATCTACACCCTGAATCATACTTGAAATATAGAAACAGTAAGGCATTGAATGATTATACTCTAAATACTGCATATGTAATGCAGGAAGATCATAAATGAAAGGAAAACATAATTCAGTTGATCAACCTCTGCCTGAAGAGATTTCATAAAATCGTTCTCCAACTTGGTACGAATATCCACATAGCACTGGGCACTGCAATATTAACAAAATGGGAAGTTCAATATAATTTAATTTTATCAGAAATTGCTTTCTTCTTAGAGTTATAAGATCTTTTAATATGGTTAGGCTACAACAAACAAGTTTACTTGGTCTTTACAGACTTTACATACTACTTGAAACTTGAAGCAGGAGGATTTGCTACATTTAACCCTTTATTTTAAATCAATGTGTTATATTTTTAGATTTCAAAAGAAGAACCTCACATAGTATTTAGAAAAGATGACATTAGATTATTACAGGTACATGCTAATAGCAGCACATAGCCATTCTGAACAAGGTGCACTTGTCATGCAATCGTGATAAGAGGAACATGTACACCCACCACCAAATTTGTATTATATTGTTAAAAGCCACAGTGCCATCAGACAGGGGCGGAGGCAGCATATAATGAGGGGGTTCATGGCGAAAAATATTACAATTTATACATGGTTAAAATTATTTTTTAGGTATGTATAATAGATGTCGAACCCCCTTCCACTAGTTCATATGTTTACTTCTCAGATTTTGAACCCCCTTATTAAAATTTTTGGCTCCGCCACTGCCATCAGAAGCACAAGAATTGAAGCTTCACAGATTGTGCAATTAGAGCTTGCAAAAACTTTGCATATGAAAGAGAAGTGCGCAAAGTTCAAAACAAAATCAACATTTTTCTCATAATTTTTGTAACATTTAGCATACTTAGCTTCTCTTCGAGCAAAAAAAACACATCAATCCAATCGTGTTCAAATCTGATCAATTCTAAAGCCATAAAGACAAACAAAAGGAAATAACAAACTTTCATTAAGCTATACTTCAACTATAGTCAATCGTGTTCAAATCAAATCAAGTCTAAAGCCATAAAGACAAACAAAAGGAAATAACAAACATTTCATTAAGCTGTACTTCAAGTCTTCAACTATAGTCCTTACATTACCATCTAGATAGCAATCAAAACGAATTTCAAGAAGCAAATTAAGCTAGCGTTTCGCCATAGACTTTGGGAGTAAATTTTAAAACTTTATTCTTCAAATATTTCAAGTTCCCAAAAACTGGCTCAGACCAGTTTTCGGATTTGCGAGACTTCCACTCACAAAACTTCAAGTAAATTACATGTTCAAACACAACCTCAAATTCCAAAACCCACAACTTCAACAACTCAAATATTCAAGTTTCAACTTCAAAATCTACAGCCAAACGGGAGCTTAAAGATTCAAATGGGGAAAATTAAAAACTCAAAATTGGATAAACATAAACCTGGAATTGATCCTGAATGCAGCAGGCAATGGAGTTCTAAGAAATCCAATAAAAGTATCCCATTCTTCAGTTGGCACTATTCCTTGCTCCTACAAACAAAAAATTACTCAAACCCCATCACTCAACTAAACATATAAGCAAATACCCACATCCCAAATAGCTCAAAAGACATTCTTTTTTCAAAATCACTCAAACCCCATCACTCAACCAAACATATAATCAAATACCCACATCCCAAATACCCAAAAAAGATAACTTTTTTTAGTTTTTACCTTATAATACTCATCAAAGGCAAGATTTTGGGTGGCAAAAGGTTCCCAATGGCGATGTTCTTTGTTGCCATCATTAGTAGTAGTAACACTGTCTTGTTTCTCCCCTGAATCATCATGTTTTCTGCGTTTCCATACATTTTCTCTGCTCTGTCTAAAGTGTTTTCTTTGAGTTCGAGATCTTCCTCTGCCACCCATTTTTCTTCTTCTTCAGGCTGCTGCAAATTCGAAGAGAAAGAGAGAAACTGAAGATGTTTTTCGTGGGAGGTTTGATTTTAGCAGAACTGAAGAAAACTTGGGCTGCTAAAATTACTAGGCTTTTAGCCCACTTGTTTTGGACTCTCAGTCCAATGTGTACTTGGGCCCAAAAAATATGTTACGTAATTAGGCAAATATGTAATATGTATATATAAGTAAATCTCATACAGTTGGGGGCTAATTACATCTTATCTCGAAGGTTTCCCCAGTTACAAAAATCACAGACTTTTCATTGCTCTCAAATGCATTCCTTGGTTGTCCAATACACTGCAAATGATACATTACTTAATAGGAGGGATGTATCTGAGAGGGGATAGGGATATATCAAAGGTGGGATAGGGATGTATCTGAGAGGGGATAGGAATGTATCCGAGAGGAGATAGAGATGTATCTGAGAGGGAATTTTTGTTTTTTTTTAATGGTAGAAAAATTTAGAGATATGATATCTTAATTGTGTATTTATGTAATTTTTCCTATTTATTATACATCATTATAGTTTAAAGAATTGCAATTTATAGCTATGGTTAGGATTTTGTAACTATTTTGTTTCTCCTCTCTTCCTCTTTCCTTTTTCCTCTCTCCTCTCTCTCAAACAATCAATTATATAAATACAAATGTTAACAGCCAATTATACAAATACAAATAATAGCAATCAATTATATAAATACAAATGTTAAACTTGATACAATTTATTCATTAATACAAATTGTATTTGTTAATACAATTGTATTCATTGATATATATATTACAAATACATGCATTGATACATATATACAATTATCCAACAGATGTTACAAATACAATTCGTCTCTCTCATCTCTTTTCCGTCTTTCTCGCTCACACTTCTCCCCCCTTTCAATCTCACTCGCCTCTCTCCCTTTCTAGCATATAGCTACGAATCGTAATTAAGCAAATTATAGTTATTTTCCCTGATTGTGTTTCTATTCTTACCTATTTTTTAATTTGTCTCTTTATAATACATGAAGATTGGGGAAAAGGAAATTGGGGTGGGAGGGGTTAGTTCTTTCTCTCTTCTCTTCCTCTCTTTATTAGTCTTAAAAATAAAATTTTGGTGATTAAAAATAGTCTATGTTTTAACTATTTTGACTATTATTACATAAGAAACATATAAAGAAAGAAGAAAGAAAGAAAGAAAGATTAATATTGAGATTTAAATTCACACACAAACAGGATTTTCGAGTGTTACCATCTAATTTTTTATCTCATTGAAAAAATCAGTATAATAATAATTGTTTGGGTTACTAGGATATTTTGAGTCAATAGCAATTTTAGCAACACATTTAAAGTAACATCACACTTTTGCTTCTAATTATTGATCCAAATAGTTCCATATCAACTCCAAATGACTCTAAATTTAGTATTCAATCTTGTTATACCCAATAACAATAATTTTTAATTAGATTCAACTCAAATCTTTCATAAATCAATAGATCCACTTTTGTCTTCTCCTACAAACCAGCTCAATTAACCTAATCATATTGTTGTTTCAATCAAAATAATCACAATTAAGCAATAAGTCTTCAATATATTTTAAATTGTGCATAAGGAGAAGAATGAGGAGGATAATGGGAAGAAAGAGAAATTTTGTCTATTTGTATATATTTATACCATTTTAAATGAGATTAAACATTAAACATCAACCTTTTAAAAGGTCGTTCCGTAAAAATTTAGGAGACTCGCTTTGATACATCTAAGTTATAAGAGACAAAATTCAAAAATTGTCTTTTTTCGTCATATAATTAAAATATAGCTACTGTCACAAAGTTTGAAACTCTACAACTGAAATTTCAAAACTTCAAAAAATAACTCTTCTCTTGAAGTTTCACGTCTCAAATTCAATATTTCATAACAATAACTATGTTTCAATTACATAACTAAAAATGACTATTTATTATTACCTTAATTTATCGATTAATCATAATAAATTATTATAATTCATAAAAATATCAGATGCGAATAAATTTTTAATCCATACATTGAACCATTTTTTGGTGGGGGCAAGAATCTCTTTTGACATTTCAAATAGAAACAAAGTCTATCATCCTTTCCAAAGACAATTTTGTAGATCAATTATATAGAGTTGTTTGTTCCCCATTTTCCTTACAATATGGTCCAATTATATATAGAGTCCCCTACATAGGGTGAATTATTAATCCTTACATAAACTTAATTTTTGGGAAATGTGTCACTCAATAGGTGGCTACATTTCCACAAAATTCTCTACTGGCCATAGAGTACTAGTGATAGACATGTGTGATCCAATTTGTGTCAAGTATATGGTTATATTGAGTAGAATTTATATATATGTTGATTTCTTATGTTTTCATTATTTTAAGTATAATGGTGGGGGCTCCTATGAAAGAAAATGATGGGATGACAAGTTTAAAATGTTTAAATCTGACATGTTTTAATTGGTGTGATTGATTGACCCTTAATCGGAGGTTTCAAACTCGATTCGTGAGTATGAAATGAGCCCTATAGTGCGCGATCTAAATTTTAATCGGGTTTCAGTGTGGGTTCCAAATATCGGATAGGAAAAAAAGTCACGTTTTAATTGAACATGTGAACTATGATAAAGTATTTCTATTAAACACTTTCAACACAAATTTTAGAAAAGTGTTTACATGATATCAAGCGTCCTTTATATAAATAAGATAACCACATAGAATATGTCATCTCCTTTGATTGTGTACACCGATGACTCAACCAGAATAAGATTGTGTATGGCTTATTGAGATAGCGTGTAATTGAATAAAATGACATATTTTGGGTGATTAAATCATCTATATATATAATAGATGCTTGAGAACACGTGGAGAAGTTTTTTTCAAATTTTGAGCCGAAAATATCTAATATAAACACTTCATCATATGCTCAAATAATTAACCACTGAAACATGTCATAATTCAAACGTCTAAATAATATATACTGACAAATTTTAAAAGTTTGATGTACTTTGAATTATGATTTAAAAATAGCATTTTTATTTTATTTTGCCAATGTTGTGTTAAACGAATTTTGTACGTAAAGGAGTAATGTTTGGTCAATTATTTATTTCTTTATACAACACAAGGATGTGTCACAATTCACAAACTTGTGTAAAATGACAGAGAGGGGGACCTCTTGCTGTTATTTGGCTATTTTCTTCTTATGTAACATTAATTTTATTGACATATATAGGGCAACAAAGACCCTTCAATTTGGACTATTATATATTAAAAAGTGTCTAATATTTATGAAGCGCTTCTCTTTTAATAAATTTTATGTAATACGAATTCAAATTAATTAACATTTTATAAATATCAAACATTGAACGAGAAAAAAAAAAAAAGACTAAGAAAAAAGTTACAATTATCCAAAGTTGATGTTTATTTGGGCGGTGGTGGAAGAACTTTTTTGTTTTGTTTTGTTTTGTAGGGGTGAGAAAGACATATGGATAAAAGCTTAATGGTAATTATTCATTGCCAATATAAATAATATTATGTTATCATATTATTTAAAAAATATTTATATGAAACTACTAATATATAAGTAGAATTAGTTAGGAGAAAATTATAGTAGTAACATTTAAAGTATAAAGTTGGATTACTATTTTCTGCTATATTAAATTAATATAATTAAAATTTCTAATTAGCATATTATGATTAAATATTAAAAATGGAAAATGTTAAGTCAAAAGAAGAAAGATGAAATATCCATACAAAGATGTGAGACATTTTTACTTTTTTAAAAATTAATTAATTACATAATTTTTTATCTTTTCCTTTTTCTTTTTTTAGTTTCATTGCGCTTAAATATCATATGCACTAATTTATTTATTATTTTTCTCCTTTATTTATTTAAAATTTAAGTTCAGGACTCATATTTAATTGTTAGTCTTAGTATCTATGACTTTCATTCTTTCATATTTATAACTTTCAAATATTAAGAGATGCTACCTGAATTTTGATTGATTGTGTTAGGAAGGTGTTGTTAAGAACTTGAAAAATTGTGTATTTATTTTGTTTTTTCTTTTTTCATCTATACTGATATGATTAAAGTCTTAAGAAGAATGTCTGTGCTGTGTTTTTTCCTTTTATGTTTTTATTTGTTTTTCCCTCTATTACATTAAAATATTATCCTTATTTGATGTTTTTTGTCACACTTTTAAGGATTTATTTATAACTATTGTATTTTATCACTCATTAGATGCATGCTTTTATAGATTTTAATCATTTTACGGATCTAATAAAAAAAGGGGCATACGTGCAAAATATGTTTCCGTAAACTAGTTACCATCTATACCAGCGAGGAAAAGAATGCATATTTAAAACTAAGCCTTAAGAAATGTCTTGTGTGAAATCTTTCCTCGCAAGGATGGATATCTACCATGCACTTTTTGTTGAGTCACATCCTATTTGTCTTGAATTTTCATATGTCACTTCAATCTAATACATTCACCTGTTAATGTTGAGTCACATCTAATTTATCATCAATTTTCATGTAACATCTTACGATACATTCAAATATCAATATTGAATCACATCTGATCTGTCTTCAATTTTTACGCATCACCATATGTATTTATTTTCATTGCACTTAAATATCATATGCACTAATTTATCAACTATTCTTTACCTTTGTTCATTTTAATTCATATTCATGACTATATCTAATAACTATGACTCTCATTCTTTTCATATTTGTAACTTTCCATTATTAAGAGATACTACCTGAATTTTGATTGATTGTGAAAGAAATGTGTTGATAAGAACTCGAAAAATTATGTATTCATTTTGTATTTCTTTTCCATCTATATTGTTATGATTAAAGTCTTAAGAAAGTCGTGTATGTTGTATTTTTTCTTTTATGTTTTTATCTGTTTTTCCCTCTATTAGACTTCTTTAATTTGATCTTCTATGAATTCTCAAATGTTGTAATTATGTATGTTAAAATTAGTTATGTATGGCTTTATTTGAAGTTTGCTAACTACTAACTGAAGTTTAAATTTATAGTTATTAGCGTAAAAGGAATTCATTATAACATTAAACTACCATCCTCATTTGATGTTTCTTGTCACACTTTTAATAATTTATTTATAACTGTTGCGTTTTATTACTCATCAGATGCATGTTTTGATAGAATTTTAATCATTTTATGAATTTATAAAAAATTGCACGAGACACACGTACAAAACACGTGTCTATAAACTAGTTACCATCTATATTTAAAGATAAGCCTTAAAAAATACCTTGTATGAAATCTTCCCTCACGATGATCGATATCTACCACTTTTGTTGAGTCACATTCGATTTGTCTTCAATTTTACGTGTCACTTTAATCTAATACGTCCAGCTGTCAATGTTGAGTCATATCTGATCTGTCCAAATACCAATATTGAAGTACATGTGACCCATCTTCAATTTTTACGTATCATAATACGCCCAACAATAAATATTAAGTCACATCTAATCTGTTTTACCATTCAGTTAATTACATTTATATCAAATGACTCATATTGAAACATTGCAAAATTTTGTTAATAATGTGTGCAAAAAGTTTTAATTATTTTTCTCCCTAGACTAGAAGTTGTTTGGTTTGAAGACAAGTTATGCTGAAAATTGGAATTACCGATGCTGAAATTCATTATGGTGATATTATATTTTATTAATCGTTTGATTCACTGTATTAATAATAACATGAATTGCATAATTTTTAAGAAAAAAATGTTTGTTTTACAAAAATATCCTTCATCTACCTTATTTAGTAGAAAAATGATTTGAAGACCTCATGGATATTTTTGTAATTGTCATAGTTTTATCTCAAAACAATCAATCTCGATACTATTATTTCCACCTTCTCACAAAGTAATATATCATGATACTAATTACTAGTCTTGGTATAATTTTTCTCAGAATCAATAAATAAAATAGAGATAAAAGAATACTGACTTTTTACCTTAGAACTGTCTAGATTCAGTCCTCGAGAATAAAAAGCTTCTTGACAAGGAGCGTGTTTAATAAATTTAAATTAATCTGATCAGTAAATTTGAAGTATACTGCGGCTGTTGCATTTTATTACTAATTAGATGCATGTTTTCATAGATTTAAATCATTTTACGAATCTATAAAAAATTACATGGAGCACACGTGCAAAACACGTGTCCGTAAACTAGTTACCATCTATACAAGCGAAGAAAAAATGATGTATTTTTCCTATCAAAATGATGACTCACATCATTTGTAAGTCTTGCTTTGGGAGTGCCGTCGCTGCCTCCACAAGGTACATCTTGCATCTATGAGCCGCTATAACTATATGAGTTTTTGCCCTAGTAGTGAAAATATCGATTGGGGGTTGGATGGACGGCGGAGGTTATAAGTTCTATAAAAATATTTTCCTGTTAAAATTTTAGTAGTTGTTTGGTTACGATTTGGTTGAGATTCAAAAATAAAAATTATTTTTGAAGGGTATTTTTGAGATTAAAAGTTTTAAAGTTGGAAGTTTTTTTTGAGTGAAACTTGAAAATACTCTTAAAATATATTTTTCATACTTAAAATTATGTATTTCAAACTTGATAAACAAATACTTATTTGAAATACTTCCAAAATATTAAGTATTTCAAATATTCGATTTATTAACAAACAACTCTATTAGATAAATGACAAGAAATTACTTTGCGTTTTTTTTGCCACCCCTCAAATATAAGGAAAACAAATAGTAGTTGATTAGTACCCCTTTGTCCCAAAATAAGTATACATAGATTTGTATGTTTTGCACGAGTGTTCCATCATTTTAGGGATCTATAAAAAATTACATGGGACACACATGCAAAACATGTGTCCGTAAACTAGTTACCATCTATACAAGCGAAGAAAAAATGTATTTTTCCTATCAAAATGATGACTCACATCATTTGTAAGTCTTGCTTTGGGAGTGCCGCCGCTGCCTCCACAAGGTATATCTCGCATCTATGAGCCGCTATAACTATATGAGTATTTTTCCTAGTAGCGAGATTATCAATTGGGGGTTGGGTGGGAGGCGGAGGGTTATAAGTTCGAATAAAAATATTTTCTTGTTAACATTTTAGTAGGTGTTTGGTTACGATTTGATTGAGATTCGAAAAATAAAAACTATTTTGAAGGGTATTTTTGAGATTAAAAGTTTTAAAGTTAGATTTATTTTTTTTGAGTGAAAACTTGAAAATACTCCTAAAATCTATTTTTCATACTTAAAATTATGTATTTCAAACTTGATAAACATATACTTATTTGAAATACTCCCAAAATATTAAGTATCTCAAATATTCGATTTATTAACAAACAACTCTATTTAGATAAATGACAAGAAATTACTTTGTGTTTTTTTCGCCGCCCCTCAAATATAAGGAAAATAAATAGTACTTGATTCGTACCCCTTTGTCCCAAAATAAGTATACATAGATTTGTATGTTTTGCACGTATGTTTCATCATTTTACGGATCTATAAAAAATTACATGGAACACACGTGCAGAACACGTGTTCGTAAACTAGTTACCATCTATACAAGCGAAGAAAAAATGGTGTTTTTCCTATCAAAATGATAACTCACATCATTTGTACGTCTTGCTTTGGGAGTGGCGCCGCTGCCTCCACAAGATACATCTCACATCTATGAGCTGCTATAACTATATGAGTTTTTGCCCTAGTAGCGAGAATATTGATTGGGGGCTGGGTGGGTGGCGGAGGGTTATAAGTTCGATAAAAATATTTTCCTGTTAAAATTTTAGTAGGTGTTTGGTTACAATTTGGTTGAGATTCGAAAAATAAAAACTATTTTGAAGGGTTTTTTTGAGATTAAAAGTTTTAAAGTTAAATTTATTTATTTTTAGTGAAAACTTGAAAATACTCCTAAAATATATTTTTCATACTTAAAATTATCTATTTCAAATTTGATAAACAAATACGTATTTTAAATACTTCCAAAATATTAAGTATCTCAAATATTCGATTTATTAACAAACAACTCTATTTAGATAAATAACAAGAAATTACTTTGTGTTTTTTTCGCCGCCCCTCAAATATAAGGAAAACAAATAGTACTTGATTAGCACCCCTTTGTCCCAAAATAAGTATACATAGATTTGTATGTTTTGCACGTGTGTTCCATCATTTTACGAATTTATAAAAAATTACATGAGACACACGTGCAAAACACGTATCCGTAAATTAGTTACCATCTATACAAGCGAAGAAAAAATTATGTATTTTTCCTATCAAAATGATGACTCACATCATTTGTAAGTCTTGCTTTAGGAGTACCGCCGCTGCCTCCACAAGGTACATCTCGCATCTATGAGCCGCTATAACTATATGAGTTTTTACCCTAGTAGCAAGAATATCGATTGGGGGTTGGGTGGGCGGCGGAGGGTTATAAGTTCGATAAAAATATTTTTTTGTTAAAATTTTAGTAGGTGTTTGGTTACGATTTGGTTGAGATTCGAAAAATAAAAACTATTTTGAAGGGTATTTTTGAGATTAAAAGTTTTAAAGTTAGAATTTATTTATTTTTTGAGTGAAAACTTGAAAATACTCCTAAAATATATGTTTCATACTTTAAATTATGTATTTCAAACTTGATAAACAAACACTTATTTGAAATACTCCCAAAATATTAAGTATCTCAAATATTCAATTTATTAACAAACAACTCTATTTAGATAAATGACAAGAAATTACTTTGTGTTTTTTTCACCGCCCCTCAAATATAATGAAAACAAATAGTACTTGATTAGTACCCCTTTGTCCCAAAATAAGTATACATAGATTTGTATGTTTTGCACGTGTGTTCCATCATTTTCCGGATTTATAAAAAATTACATGGAACACACGTGCAAAACACATATCTGTAAACTAGTTACCATCTATACAAGCGAAGAAAAAATGATGTATTTTTCCTATCAAAATGATGACTCACATCATTTGTAAGTCTTGCTTTGGGAGTGCCGCCGCTGCCTCCACAAGGTACATCTCGCATCTATGAACTTCTATAACTATATGAGTTTTTGCCCTAGTAGGGAGAATATCGATTGGTGGTTGGGTGCGCGGCGGAGGGTTATAAGTTCGATAAAAATATTTTCCTGTTAAAAATTTTAGTAGGTGTTTTGTTACAATTTGGTTGAGATTCAAAAAATAAAAATTATTTTGAAGGGTATTTTTGAGATTAAAAGTTTTAAAATTAGAAGTATTTTTTTTGAGTGAAAACTTGAAAATACTCCTAAAATATATTTTTCATACTTAAAATTATGTATTTCAAACTTGATAAACAAATACTTATTTGAAATACTCCCAAAATATCAAGTACCTCAAATATTCGATTTATTAACAAACAACTCTATTTAGATAAATGACAAGAAATTACTTTGTGTTTTTTTCGCCGCCTCTCAAATATAAGGAAAACAAATAGTACTTGATTAGTACCCCCCTTTATCCCAAAATAAATATACATAGATTTGTATATTTAAAGCTAAGCCTTAAGAAATACCTTGTGTGAAATTTTTCTCGCGATGATCGGTATCTACCATGCACTTTTGTTGAGTCACATTCGATTTGTCTTCAATTTACATTTAATTGTCAATGTTGAGTCACATCTAATTTGTCTTTAATTTTCATCTATTATCCCATGATATGTCTAAATATCAATATTAAATCACATCTGATCCGTTTTCAATTTTTACGTGTCATCATATAATACACCCAACTATCAATGTGAAGTCACATCTAATCATTCTTACCATTATGTTAATTACATTTATATCAAATGACTCAAATTGAAACTTTGCAAAATTTTGTTAATCATATAGCAAGATAGGGCATGTGTGCAAAAAGTGTTAGTAATTGTTTTTCTTCGTAGATTAGGGGTTGTTTGATCTGAAGACAAGTTATGCTGGAAATGGGAAATTAATAATGCTGAAATTCATTATGGTGATATTATATTTTATTGATCGGTTGATTTATTAAATTAAAAATAACATGTATTGCATAACTTCTAAGAAGAAGTTGTTTGGTTTACAAAAAAAGTAAAATCCTTCATCCATCTTATTTAGTAGAAAAACGATTTGAGGACCTCATGGATTTTTTTGTCATTTTCATCATTTTATCTCAAAATAATCAATCTCTATTATTTTCACCTTCTCGCAAAGTAATATATCCAGATACTAATCACTATCTTGGTATAACTATTCCCAAAATCAATAAATAAACAGGAGGTAAAAGGATACTGAATTTTTACTCTAGAATAGTCTAGATTCAGTCCTCGAAAATAAAAAACTTCTTGACAAGGAGCGTATTCAGTCCTCGGAAAACTTATTTAATTTCGAATTCAATAAATTTAATCTCGATACTATTATTTTCAGTTTTTCACCTTCTCACAAAATAATATATCATGATACTAATTACTAATCTTGGTGTAACTTTTCCAAAAGCAATAAATAAACAGGAGATGAGAAAATACTGAATTTTACCTTAGAACCGTCTAGATTTAGTCCTCGGAAATAATAAACTTATTGACCAGGAGCGTATTTAATTATAGTCAATAAATTTCGATTCTAATAAATAAAAAGAAAAATACATCACCTATTCTACTACCAATGCAACAAGTAGGTCCAATTGATTGAAAAATCAGAAAATAAATGACAAAAATACAGAAGACCATGACCCTACCCCACCCCACCTCACCCCCAACCCCACTCAACCCAAAACAAACTCTTCACAATTGGCCACTTTGTCTCAACCAAAAAATCCTCTATATAATGCTGACAACACATGCAAATTAGGAATTTCTTCCTTAAAGAACCCAACCCATCTCTCTCAAGAACAAAAAAAAAAACTAGTTTTTTCTTGAAAAAAATAAACCCCCAAGAATCAAGAATGGGTTATACCCTTTTGTTCTTCTTCATTCTTCTCCAAAGTTTGAATCTTTTTGCTATTTCTACAACATTAAAGCCAAATTTTTACTCTCACACTTGCCCAAAAGCTGAATTTATAGTCAAAGAAGTTATGAAAAAAGCTATGAAAAGAGAAACAAGAAGCATAGCTTCTGTTATGAGATTGCAATTTCATGATTGTTTTGTTAATGTAAGAATTTCAAGA
>JAJOOR010017761.1:0-21163 GCA_036250505.1 Solanum acaule
AGATTTATACATGTATCCTAAGGACTAGAGTGCAAGAAACGTAAGGACTAATTACAAATTATTAGAATTACTGTGTAACAAACTCTAACTAATTCTGTTCACCTCATTGTGTTCTAGAAGATGCCTTTTTGTTTCTTTGGGCTTAACAGAGTATTGCTCACAAAGGCCCAAATCTGATATTGATCACAAAGGCCCAAATCAGATTGGCCCAAGACTTTTACTCTTTTCAGACAAGCTTGTATAGCCTAGAACCTTCACTTATTTCTGACTCAAGCTTGTCTTTTTCATCTCTTCCTTTTCTCTGCTGCGTATCAATTGAGGAAGAAAACTTCTGGGAAGAAAGCTTCTCTCCAACAGAGATCAATGGACTGATTTGATCGGAGAAAACGTTGGAGCTCGTACATTCAAAGTCCCTGACCCTATGTATTACATTAGTTGATTCTAAGAAAATTTTAATCATCAAGCAAGCTAATTAATTAACAAAGGGGGGTAGCTTTTTTATTTCATGTTTTATGTCTTTCGACTTTTCCTATTCACCCTCACTTTGCTATAATAACGACTTTCTTCAACATTTTAATTGTTTTCTTCTTGGCAATTTTGTTCCTTTATCTTAAAAAAAGACGCACATCTCTATTAATTAGCCTAGACTCAAGAGGATCAGATTACCACATGACGTTAATTAATTAAATTGTGCAACTTAAACAAAGTGCAATAATAGAACAGGGAGAAATTACTTTTTTTTTTTGGTTATAAAAATAAACAACCCATACCTAACGATTATAGAAATTGCTTTGTGCGATGTGATAGCTTTAGATGTTGAAAGGTTTTCATCAAATAATATGACTTTTTCATTTATGGTATACCTATACATTTTTTTAGTTTCAAAATATTATTGTCCCTTTTGTCTCAAAATATTTGTTATTTTAGATGTTCATGATAAAATTAACTTTTTTTTTCTTATTTTACCTTTAATTGTAATTACTCATTTTTGAAGACTACATACACTTCAAATATATTATATAAATAGAGAAATCAATAAAAATAGATTATATCTGAAGACATTAATAAGGATAAAATATCATTATTCCTAACTAATATTTTCTTAAAGACGTGTAAATAAAAAATACAACAAGTGTTCTGAGACAGAGCTAGTAGTATATGTCAAGTGCACCAATAGTTATCACAATTAATTTAGATATTTGAAAGTAAATTTTGAAACTTTATCATTCAAATATCCTTTTCCAAGGGATAGCTCAGTAGTAGAGTGGTCTTACCTATTGACGGTAATACAACTTTAAATTTTAAAAATTACAATGTCAATAACTCAATTTTTCAAATTTCAACTTTAAAATTTATAATTAACCCAGAGTTTAGCTATCAAGTGATAATGTCGGTACAAATTAATATATTAATGAGTACTAGGCGTATGAGTTTGTCTGCAATAATTCTAAACCCATATTCTATTCTATTTTTTTCTCCAATAAAAGCCATAGAAAAAGACGAATATTTATGATGGGGGACTCATTATTAGGGGTTTGATAACTATACCTTGCATTTTATATTGCAACTAGTTCGTGCGTATGAAACAAGACTAGTTGCACTATTTAGAAGCAATATAAAAGACAACTAGATAATGGTTACCAGATTAACATGGATTGTAGTATAGTGATGGACTGCTCCATCCTTAATCAGAGATTTCAAGTTCAAGTTTTGAGTATGAAGAAAATTTTGTTGGGAGCGCCGCTCCAAAAGACACTGCAATGTGTAATTCAAATTTAGTCGGTGTTTCAATACATGTTCTAGATAACAGATGGAAAACCAAAAACAAAAAAGATAATGATTACCCGTATGTGTTTAGTCAAATTAAATGAAATTATCTCTTGGCCTGATTGGTCCATCTTTAAGTACGCTAGAGCCTAGCTGAATAAGAGTTTTTTTTTAATATACATGCAGTGAAAAGTAAACTAAAAATAATAGTAATAATTAAAATCAAACCAATCTGACATTATATATAAAATTTTAAAATTTACTTTTATACATAAAAATATTTATTTTGATATAATTTGTAAATATTTTTTATACTTTTTCATAATTCTTATCTTCTAACATATTATTTCAAGTTTTGAGGCATAAAATTTTGAATGGTCCAATGAAGGTTATAGTCCATAGATATTGGTAACTCTAATAAAACTCGAATCACTACTAATGCTAACAAAAAAAAATTAATTCAACACTAAGAATGACAATAATGTCCAATATTTGTTCTTTAGTTTTACCTTGACTTAAACATTTAAAATACATTATTTAATTTTAGTTTTCTTTAATGTTTGTAATTAATACTTATTAGACTTATTAGCATGATTTAGTACTTTTAATCATTTTCATTATGACTTATTAATTTTCAATATTTATTTTATGGGATTTCATTATTATTTTTTGTTGGATATTTTAGTGTAATCACTCATCTCATATTTTGTGTTATTCTCTTACGAAACTCCTTATATAGTTGTATTTTGGTAGAACTAAGGTAATAAGATGTTTGTATGAATAATTTACCGGAAAACCCCGAAAAAATTCGATAACCCGAGTTTGAAAAACCCAATTAGTTTTATTAATTTGATTTGGTTTATATATTTAAAATCCGACATAAATAGTTTGGTTTGATATTTGAAAAATCATAACTAACTCGGTCATGTACACCCCATTGGAATGAAAATGTTTTGGGAACAAAAAACGATATCGTTAATTTTATAAATTTAATAATTGTGAGAACCATTTTCAAACTAGGGTACGTAAAGAGCACGTAAACAAATTAAGAGAAAGTCAGCTATATTATCATGCTATGAAACACGTTGATTACCTAGCAATTGAGAGTCTTATTTAAGCCACTATATCCATGATCACAATATCTTCTTTATTCTCTTCCATCTATAGTAACTGGTTATAGTAACAGGCTAAAGCTCGTAGTAAGGTAATTAACCGATACTTCTACTCATATCTTATTTTACATGACACTATTTAAGTATGTTTCGAATATTTATATAGATATAGAGTAATACTTTGACATGATTATTGCAGGGGTGGAAATGATTCGAAATCAGCAGTAGAGTATAAATCGAGCAAGAGAAGGGAGTTGGTAAAAGCTGGATATAGAATTGTTGGTAATATTGGAGATCAATGGACTGATTTAATCGGAGAAATCGTTGGAGCTCGTACTTTCAAAGTCCCTAACCCTATGTACTACGTTGGTTAATACTAAGAAATTTTAATTAAGCATGCTAATAATTAACAAAGGGAGTAAGTAACTTTTTAATTTTGTCACATGTGAGATATGATTATAAGTTCACTGTTCCAGTATCATTTATCATGTAGCTAGTATTTGACTTTACCTTTTTCCTTTTTCCTTTTTCCACTCCCTTTATCATAATAAAGAATTGCTTAAATTTTCTTTTTTCTCAATTGGCAATTGCATTCCTTAATCTTAATATTATGAAATGTTTTAGTTTCAACAGTATATAAGGCCTCTCTAACAAAAATAATTTTAGCGGTAATAAATATACATAGTGACAAATAGGGCTAAAATATTCATCGGCATTAATTAATTGTCAATGAATTCAATGTTGTTATAGATTTTAGGGACATTTACACACAGGGCTAATTACCGGTAAAAATATATATTTAGTGGCAATTAAACTATTGTCGTAAATAAATTACTTTAAAGATCGTTTTTTTAAAATTAGTGAACACACAATTAACATCTTAATTTATTGAGGAACTTTCGCATATAGTCACTCAAAAATAGCCTAATTACTCTCCATAACTATATATAGTTTGATAATTACAATTCGTAGCTACATGTTATAGAGAGGAGAAAGGTGGGCGAGACTGGGAGAGAGAGGAGAGAGGCGAGCGAGAGAGGGCAAAGAGTGGGAGAGAGGTGAATTGTATATGAATATCGGTTAGATAATTGTATATTATACAAATGCATTTGTATATATGGCAATCGAGATTGGGAGTGTAGACACGTACTTTTTCACCGAACTTAAGTTGTACACCATTTTTAGTGTTAAGTATTTCTTTTATGTCCAAGTTAAATATTTTAATTTTGTCTTATTTTAGTAAGTTTATTTTAAAAGATTTGAAAATAACAAAAAATATGTTATATTTTAATTTTAGTTTAATAAATAAGCTAGTATTTCTTAATTATAATTTATTATTAACTACACAAAAAATAATTAAATAATATTCTTATTATATTATATAATACTCCCTCCGTCCACTTTTATTTGTCATGTTGCACTTTTAGAAAGTCAATTTGACTTATTTTCAAAGTTAAATTAGATTACATTAATTCGATTTTTTAAACAAAAAAATTAGATATTCAAAAACTATACGAAAAGTACTATACGTTTCAATTTTTTACATATCAATATGATGAAAAAATATATCCTAAAATGTTGGTCAAAGTTTTTATAGTTTGACTCTAAAAATGGAAAGTATGACAATTAATAGTGGACGGAGGGAGTATTGGTTTTTTGACACTTATAGTGCCGATGATTTAAATAATATTTCTCAAGAGTTTTATGAAATTTGTGCTCTACATAATCAAATTATGTGTTTTGTACCATGGTTTATAACCACTTATTTACCTTTATTCATCAACGTCCTAGAACGATCTTATAAAGATGGAACTGGTAATATTATCAAGGATGTTTACCCATCTCAGTCATCATTTGTTTTACCTAATAGTACTGGTATTACTTTTACTGTCTTTCAAAAATTTCTTGAAGAAGATGTTGCGGCAGTCAGCATCAACGAAATTAATAATTTATATTATATTATATTATACCCCCTAAACCTCTACCCACACTACAACAAAGAAACACGCACACAACAAACAATCAAAGAGAAAAAAAAAACAATCAGCAATTACCAAAATACATACAAACGACGCAACACAAAAAAAAAAAAGAAAGGAACTTTCACATATGGCCACTCAAAAATAGCCTAATTACTCTCTATAGCTATAGTTTGATAATTACAATTCGTAGCTACATGTTATAGGGAGGAGAGAGGCGAGCGAGACTGGGAGAGAGAGGAGAGAGGCGAGCAAGAGAGGACAAAGAGTGGGAGAGAGCTGAATTGTATATGTATATCGGTTAGATAATTGTATATTATACATATGTATTTGTATATATGGCAAGCGAGATTGGGAGAGGGAGGAGAGATGTGAGCGAGATTTGGAGAGGGAGGAGAGAGGCAAGCGAGAGAGGGTAGATAGTGGGAGAGAGGTGAATTGTATATATATATCGGTTAGATAATTGTATATTATACATATTCATTTGTAAATATGGCAAGCGAGATTGGGAGAGGAAGGAGAGAGACGAGCGAGATTGGGATAGGGAGGAGAGAGGCAAGAGAGATAGGGCAGATAGTGGAAGAGAGGTGAATTCTATATGTGTATCGGTTAGATAATGGTATATTATACATATGTATTTGTATATTCTGGAGAATTATACATATACAAACGCGACTAATTATACAAACTCGAAGCCAGCCCAGGTAATTAATGTATAATGTTAGTCGCGAGTTGTAATTATAGAAAACTATAGCTATGATAAGTAATTAAGTAGTATAAATTTGCTTAACTGCGTAATTTTTCCAAAGAAAAATCAATCAGCAAGGAAAAAAAAAGAGAAAAACGCAGCAAACAAAAAAAAAACTTTCACATTCATTTTATTTCTCTTTCAAAAATTCACCAACACATTCACATCTTTTCTTCCTTTCTAATTACTACTTTCATATAAACACAACACATATACCACTACATACAATCTATAAAAAGATTCGTGAGTGTTTTAATCACGCTTCGGTCAAAATTTTTGCGGTACTTATTCTCTCTATTTAAGGTTAAACTTTATCTTATTTCTTTTATTTATTCATGGAATTTGATGTAACTATGTGATATGTTTTCTTACACTTTTATTTTATTAGTAATTTGATTAAAATGAAGAATGTGTTAAGTGTTATATCTCTTTAATGAATGAAAGTAGCTTTATTTGGTGGTTATTTTTATTTATTTATTTTTATTCATTAGCTGTGATCTCTTAAAATGAACGGGTTATGACGTTGTTCTTTTCTTGATTTTGATGCTAATAATGATAAAGTAGGAATTATTGGGCTCAAAAAATTATTGTTGTTTTATTTATCAAACAAATAATGAGATTTATTTTAGCAATTCGTCATTATTTTGTTGGATTAATAAGAAATTACAATATGCGTGTGCTTAATTTTACCGTTAACTTTAAGATTAAAATAAAAATATAATATGTATAGGCCTAATTTTAACATTAACTTTAAGAGTAAATAAAAATAAAAGAATACAAAATAATCCAAAATTTTACTATATTGTATCCTAGAAGTTTAGATTTATTTTGTTTTATTTGATTTTATTCATAAAGAACTAATATTTTCTTCTAACATTAGATGAGTTTTAGGCATGTTAAAAAAAAATATTTATTTTAATTAAGAATGTGGTTACACATCTTTCTTTTGAAACACTTAAAAAATAAACTCAAGGATGTGGTGACACACCTTGTCCAATAATATAGTTAACCTTCATTAATTTAAAGTAGAGACTCATAGATAAAATTATTTTGTGCGACATAAGAAGACAATTATGTCTCTAAATGTCAAGACCAAGAATGCAGTTACGCATCTAGGTTAAGACCAAATAAAAAGTTCAACAAGAAAAAATGCAAACAAGTCATGGCCTAAAAATAATGTATCCAAAAATAATTTAAAAGTAAGTAGAAGTCAACAAAAGCGACTGTGCTAGAACCACGGGACTCGAGGGATGCCTAATACCTTCCCCTCGGTCAACAAAATTCCTTACCCGAATTTCTAGTTCGCAGACCAAAATAAAGAGTCATTTCATTTTGATTAGGGATTCAATAAAATGTGACTTGAAACACCATAACTCAATTCCAAGTGGCGACTCTGAAAAACAAATAAAATAATCCCTTCAATCAATATTATCACTTAAATTGGAAAAACCCTTCCGCGGTGCGAAAAAGGGGTGTGACAAGGAGACGGAGGAGAGAGGCGAGCGAGATTGGGAGAGGGAGGAGAGAGGCGAACGAGATTGGGAGAGGGAGGAGAGAGGACAATAATTTGTATAGTTCGCATCTCGTTTGTATAATTCGCATGTACGTTTGTATAATTCATGTGTTTTTGTATAATTGAGTAATATAAAGTCTGGAATTAGGGGTGTTCACGGGTCGGTTTGGATCGGTTATTGATCAAAATCAAAACCAAACCAACTTAATCGGTTTTAAAATTATTCAAACCAAACCAAACCAAATATAATATACATTTATCGGTTTGGTTGTTATCGGTTTCGATTTGGTTTGGTTCGGTTATTCGGTTATTAACCATACATAAAAATAAATGAAACAATTCATTCAAAATGTGAAAAAAGTGACAACAATCTATTCAAAAAAAAAAGTTAGAATGACTTAAATTAATGAACTTTCGGTCACTAAATTTACTATCAATAAAGCTTTAAAATTCACTATATTGGCCTAGAAGGAAGAGACAATAACATTTTCAGTCCACAAAGAATTGGCATAGACACTCATATACATGAAATCAAAAAGATAAATGTTTCATCTTGGTCATTTTTGCTTTCAATAAGTAAATTATAAAGAAATTTTAATGAAAACATGTATAAGATCTTTAAAATTGTTTATAAAAACAATATATTAAGTATGTATATTAATAAAATATATGTATATAATTTATCGGTTCGGTTCGGTTATTTCTTCGATTTTTTCAAATAAAACCATAACCAAACCAAATACTATCGGTTTTCAAAAATCTAAAACCAAACCAAACCAAACCCAAATAAAATCGGTTTTATTTTATCGTTTGGTTCGGTTTTTTGGTTTGGTTTGGTTTTTATCCAAACCGTGAACACCCCTATCTGGAATTATACAAATATAATAAAACTCGAAATAACAAATTGATACAAACATAAATATATGAACTTTAAACAATTATACAAATTAGATTATATAAATTATATTATACAAAATCCAAAAACTACACGTTTATACAAACTTAAAAAAGTTATACACAAAAAGATTGAATGTATATGATGACAAAACTGAAAAACCAAAGGAAATCATCGTCATATACAAATATAAACAATCGTATACAAATACAAATCAAAAAAAGAATTGTTAGCTGTGAATTATACAAATATCACGAATTATACATATACAAACGTGGCTAATATACAAACTGGAAGTCAGCCCACGTAATTAATGTATAATGTTAATCGCGAGTGGTAATTATAGCAAACTATATCTATGATGAGTAATTAAGTAGTATAAATTTGCTTAACCACGTAATTTTCCCTATTCTATTTATAGACATTTATTTTTGTCAGCTAAAATATCATCAGTCTGTTGCATGTAAATAACTAGGTGGTTATATACAATTAACATGACAATAACAAATATTTAATCAGGCTCAATAGATTTTATTAATTAGCTAGTAAACCAACATCTTAATTAACGTATACAATGGAGATGACCAAATTTTCCATGCATATACTTGTATTTTAAAATCAAATTTATACACCTCTTATATTACGAAAATTGTACACTTACACCTCTATACAATATATTCATTGAAACTAATATACTAATATATGATTAGTAAAAGATAAATTGGAATTGTAGACAATTTTTTAATGTAATTTTCATATAATTTTGAAGCAAAAGAATTTTAAAAAACTAATATAAAAATGAGAAATTTCTATATAGTAAAATATTATAATTAATATAAGGGAAAGAGGAAAAATATACCCTCGAACTATCGTAAATGGTATGCAAATACCCTCCATCATACTTTTGGGACATTGGTCCCCCTGCCGTTCAAAAACTAGAGCATATATATCCTTTATACTAACGGACATACATGTGTCATAATCTTATCCACCAATCTGACATTTATCGACGAATAAGATTGTGCCACGTGTCCCTATTTAGTCTTCCATTAGAGTAAAGGGCATATATGCTCTAGTTTTTGGACGGTGGGGGCACTAATGTCCCAAAAGTATGACGGAGGGTATGTGCATACCATTTACGATAGTTCGGGGTATATTTATCCTTTTTCCCTTAATAAAAATATTGATAACTTACATGTTCAAATTGTAATGAACTCCAAAAAAATCAATCAAATTGACAAAAACAAGAATAATAATAATAATAAAAAAAAGACGCAGGAAAAAGGAAGAAAATAAAATCTGAATCAGTATTAATTTTTTTTATATCTATGTATTTTTTGTCAAATAAAAATCAAGATTATGAAAAGAGAAGAAAAAAAAATACATAAAAAGAGAATTTAGAAAGTGATGTTAAAAAAAAGAAAAGGAGAAGTAAGGGAATGGACCCTCAATAGTATATTTTTGACATGGTATGCCTCGCCCAACTTAATATTTTTTAATCCATCTTAATTGATCATGTGGATCACACCTGTTACTGCCAAAATATCTTGATGTATTCCGGACCCAGGACCCAGTTCTAGGGTTTTGGATTGTTCAGTGGTCGATATGGCCAAATAGTCTTCATTCCAATTTCCAGTATGTGTATTTCAACTAATACAATTAACATAGAACGTTACTTAACAAACTTATATTACTATTAAACATGGGAAACTGAAAATCCTCCTTGCCAAAACCTAACCTCTTAAAAAGTATTTTTTCCATTTAAAAAATAATGAACTCATTTCTTTTTTAGTTTGTTTTAAAAAGAATGACCCTTTTCCTTTTTTTGAAAATATTTTAATTTCAGTTTTCCACATAACATGTTTAAGACCAGAAGATTAAAGAATATTTTGATATATTTCACATAACTTTAATTTAAAATCACAAAATCAAAAAGTCTTTATTATTTTGTTCAACTCCGTGCCAAGTGAAATTAAATCATTTTTCTTAAACAAGAGGAGTACAAGCTAAGTTACAAAGTAAATGACAAAAAAAAAAAGTTTTAACCAAAGACTCAAAAGAGAACCACATAATGCTTATCTTGTCAAATCATAATTCATGTTGTGAAAAACGTGATGACCTCGCTGTTTGATTGATTTTTAGGAAGTTGAGATTGAGGCTCTTATTTAAGACACCATATCCTAGGTATATGGTCACAACATCTTCTTTCTTCTCTTCATTCAAAATGAGGTGTTTCACTATTCTCTTGTTATTTTCAGCTATAGTAGCTGTCGCATTGGCCTCTAATGTTGAAGAGGTGATAAGCCAAGTAGTAGAAATTCACCGTCTAAGGCCACAAACTGGTTCTGCTGGTTATACCGTCCCACAATTGGACTGTCTTAGCTGGCGCCTCGCTGTGGAGACGAACAACCTCCAAAACTGGAAATTGGTGCCTAAAGAATGTACAAACTATGTAGGACATGTTAGGCAAACAATATCGCCACGACTGTGAATATGTAGCCAAGCAGGCTATTGAGTATGCCAAAAGCCTCAAACTTAGTGGAGATGGAATGGACGTTTGGGTATTTGATATTGATGAAACCACTCTCTCAAATTCTCCTTACTACGCTCGATCCGACGTTGCTTTTGGGTAAAAAAAAAACATGATTTTTTTTTTGTGCATGTTACGTTTTTTCTAGTAGGTACATACGTATATTAGCGTTTATTTTTACAACTACAGTATTTCGTTGTTATTATATATATGACCAATGCATTTTTGTTCAGGGCTAAACCGTACAACGCTACAAAGTTTAATGAGTGGACCGCGGAGGGAAAAGCGCCAGCCATACCATCGATACAAGATTGTGTTGTCTTTGGGAATCAAGCCCGTTTTCATTACAGGGACGAGAGACAATTTCAAACAAGTGAGGATTGCTAATCTCAAGAAAGTTGGTTATAGCAACTGGGCAGCGCTAATACTAAAGTAAGCAATATGTTCGTATTTTCATTTTGTTCTTATTACCGCATACTATTCTATATGTTATTAATTTATTCGTGATTACAGGGGAGGAAATGATTCGGGATCAGCAGTGAAATTTAAATCGAGCAAGAGAACAGCATTGGTGAAGGCTGGATATAGAATTGTTGGTAATATTGGAGATCAATGGACTGATCTTATTGGAAAAAACGTTGGAGCTCGTACTTTTAAACTCCCTGACCCTATGTACTACATAGGTTGACTCTAACCAAATTTTAATCACAAAGGTTGACATGTGAGATATTATAAGCTCACTGTTCCCAATCCCCATCGCTTTGCTATAAATAACGACTTCCTTCAATATTTTAATTATCTTCCTTTTTTTATTAATTTTAAATTAAAAGACGCACATCTCTACTTTTTTCTCATTTCAGTTTAGACTTTAGAGGATCAGATCACCACGCATTAATTAAATTGAGCAACTTATAACAAAGAAGTACCTTCCTTCAAAAAACGAAAACTTAGTTTGACGAGAGAGTTTTAAAAATAAAAATAAATTATGTTCTGAATTAAAATTTTGTCAAAAATGGAGAAAGATTATTTTAAAAAGAACAAATCAAAAAATCAAGTAGGTTATTCTTTTTCAAAACGAGAGAAAGTAGTAAATAAAAGTACACTAACGAAAAAGGGAGAAATTACTCTCTTTTTTTTGTTATAAAAAATGACAACTCTTACCTAACCTATAGAAATTGCTTTGTGCGATGTGATATGTTTAGATGTTGAAAGGTTTTCATTAAATAAATAGTACGATTTGTCAGGTATAACAAGGTGTACGTATACACTTTCTCCTCCTCAAAATATTGTCGTCCTTGGTAAAAATATTCGTTTAAAAGATTAGGATAAGTTTTTTTTATTTTATTATCTTTAGTAGTAATTGCTTGCTCCGTTTATTTTTATTTGTCATATTTGGATTTGACTTATCCAATAAGAAAATAATAATTAATATGGTTATTTTATCATATTATTTCTATTAATTTATAAGGTTTAATATTAAGACTTGAAAAGTATTGTGGGTATAAGTAATTAATATTAAAAGTAAAACAATGAAATATAATAATTATCTTTTTCTATATGTTAAAAATGATGAGTAAACGTTAAAATCTATTTTTGAAAATAATGGATAAGTAAAATTGAATAGAGGGAGTATTGTTTTTGAAAACTACAAGTAGCCCAACTATGCCACATTAATAGAAAATTAATATAGAGAAATTATATCTTTAAGGCATAAATAAGTTTATAAAATAACAAACCTCCTAATTAATTAATGTTTTCTTAAAGGATGTGTAAATGATAAAAATATGACAAGTATTTTAAGATAGATAGTAATTAAATGCAAAATACACCAAATATTTGGTCATAAATTTTTAAACTTTATCTTCAAATATCTTTTAATCAAACATGAAATATGATCAAATATTGAAGTTCAAACATTTTTCAGTTGCCAGATTGGTTTATGGATTTTTGGACCTCCAGTCTCAAAACATCCCCTTCAAACTTTTTTCAAGTAGGATTATGTGAAAATATAATTCCAAATTTTAAAAATTACAACTTTAAAAATTTTAATTTTCAAATTTTAAGTTTGCACTTTAAAATTTATGATTAAACGAAAACTTAGTTATCAAGTGATAATGTCAGTATATATATATATATAAATAAAACATAGAAAAAGATTAATAATTGTGATGGAAATAGAAGTAATATAAGAAGACAACTAAATATGTGGTGGTTACCGGTATGTGATATGTCAAATTAAATGAAATTGTCTCTTGTCCTGATTGGTCCATCTTTAACTACGCTAGAGCCAGACAACTGAATTATGGATTTTTTTTTACATAGTAAAAAAGTAAATTAAATAAAGATCTTAAAATCGTCCATTAATGCTATAATCTAGATAGTGGTTTCACCTACCCACATTTTTGTTTTGCAAAATTTCATTTGTTTATTAAAGTTGAACAGAATTGAACCATTTACCTCCACTATCATCACTAATATAAAATTCAACTCCAACAATAAGATATGAATTCTATGCATTTGCTTACCTGAGATAAAATCATATATTGTGTACTGAAGTGATTTGTTTATTATAATTATCTGACTTGTACAAATATTGATATAGTTTATAAAAAAATATCTATAGGTGATGGTTTTTTTTCCCTCACTTTTGGCATAGCGTTACTCCTACCATTCTTTATCTTGAAGGAAGGTGAATATATTATAAGTATAGTATGGTGTCAATAGTAAAAGCTCCTTCATGAGTTAATATTTAGCTTTCCAATTGGCTGTTGCCCAAATTTTCAAAAAATCATTCTTTTAGTTATTATGCATTCTAATAAGGTTCGTTGGTAAATGAATAGACAACACGATAGTGAATTATATGATGTTAATTTATACGAGTGAACTCTAATTTTAAAAATATCTTGCGACAGAAAAACTTTATTATCAAACTCAAAGAATGCAAAATGTTGGGATATATATACTATGTACAGTGTATACAGGTGGGCCGGGTATGTATAAGTTACAAGACTACGGCTACTACAAATTACAAGTATGAGGGAGGCTTATATTGGGCCTGTGCAGTGTTGGGCCTGTGCTGGACTTATCTTCCAATTGCAGGTTTCCTGGCATTAATCATGTGTTTAGGGAGGTAAATCCATAAGTTAATCAATCAACGGACTAACGTAATTATTAAAAAGTAACACCAACTTTGCCTTTTAATTTAAAATATATAAATATATTCCCCGTCCCCTTTTGTTGTTGATGTAGTATGTACAAGACTTGTTGGGTTAGGTATACTAATTACTAGATTGTTGTAAATAGTGAAGTCACGATATTTTTATTATATAGAAATGTGATGAGGAGGACGATCAAGGGCAATTTCATCAATTTACTAAAAATCTCAGTTTAAAGCAGTTGTATATAATGCAGTGATAGTTCTTGAATTTCCCAAAAAATCAGGCAATTTACTAGAAAAATCTATTACTTCTAAAAAGTGGGACCCATCTCTTGTAAAACTATCCATTGAACTTCCTATAATTTAATATTAGGAAAAGTTTTACCAACGACTCTTTTCACTTAAATAAGATATTGAGAAACAAGAATTAAACCACCCCAAATAAGGATATTCTTGAGAATGATCCACAATAAAATTGATTTAAATTTTGAGAAAAATACACAAATAGGCCTTAAAACTAAATTAATTAATTATCTAAAAATGGCCAACCCAAACTAATTCCCTAAATGGTCAATCGGATGTGCCCTTTTTGTTTTGAAGTTAACTTTTGTTAATATTTTTAAATCCTCTTTATTTGAGGTAAAATATTCATTGATCAGGTATATAAATTACTTTAGAAAAAATTATTTGTCTACTACACTAAATTGTTCTCCTAATTTTAATGAACATAAAGATAAGACATAAAGTCAAAATCTTTTTTTTCATCCTTTATCACTTTGTAAAGAATGAGATAATTCATTCTAATTTTCATCAAGTAGGTCATTATTTTTGTTTGTTAAACACCTATAAAACAAATTTTAAGTATATTCAAAATCAATCTATAGATGGATCATTAGACTTTATTGCTTCATATAGTTTATAAAAATTGTTAATATATTGACACTCATAATTTTAATCTTTTCTCTTAAATAATTTTTATATAAAATAGAAAAAAATATCATTAATTTAATTATTTAATTCAAATATATATGTTTGACATGATGTTAAAAAATCACTGAATCATGTGATATTTTATTGTTCTTTCCTATCATGTTTATTTGAAAATATCATAATAATTTTTTTCCCCGAAAACTAATTAAATTTCTATTATAAATATATATAAAATCGTAATATTGGGCCCGTAACGGGCATTTCATTATCTAGTTAGTTACAGTTAGCTATTTTAGTTGTTTCTAGTTTATGAATTCTAGAATTTTTTGTAAGCTTATGTGACGAGGGGCAACCCTCCTCCTTTTTTTCTTTCCTTTTATTTTTGATAAGTTAGAGAGTAAGGATGTGCCCTCACTCCTAGTTTTGTAATGCGGAGGTCAAGTTTCACCCCCCTCCATGCTCCTTTGACTTATCTATTGAAGCCCCTTTGAGGGAACCTTTGGAAAGAGTTTTTTTTTTCTCCGAAACAGAATCCCTTTTATTATTGCATCAACGGAATACATAGTTTAAACATATCTTTTGCATCCTGGATGATCCAACTTGGGAAAAACTTCTCCCAAGAGATAGAGTATCTAGCTAAACTATTCGCTATTTTGTTCACAGATCTAGAAATATATATAAATTCTACATGATTGAACATGCTTGAAAGCTTCCAAATTTCTTCACACAACACTTCTATCTCCCATGAAGTTGTTACTCGTTTCTGAATCATATCAACAACATTTTTAGCGTTCTTCTGCTCTAATCTCCGAAATAGAAGGTCAGCTGACTGAGGAGTTAGTATTGATTCATGCAAAGATGCTCCTTTGAAGCTGGAGTAAGGAATTGTCCACCTCATCACCCCGAAACCCGGTCTTTTTCATTAAAAAAGAAAGATTTTAGCAATCCTCATCAAGGAAGGGGTCCCATCGCACATCCGATTCATGAACAGAGGATTCATAAACAGACAGGCTTGACATTCCTTAGAAAGCGGAAAAGAGAGGATTTGCAAGAAAAAGTCGAATCTGATAAAATCTTCACTCTCTTCCATCCCTTACTGATAGCATATTGAAGAGCTTCCTAATAGCAATCGCTTCAGCAGTCATGACTTTCCCAACAAATTGAATTGGGGATCCATGGGCATGAAGCAGGTTCCCAAGGCTATCCAAAGCCACAATACCGATACTTGCCCTTCCATCATCATTCTGCAATCCTGCATCTGTAAACAATAAAATGCCATATCTTGCAAATTTGTTAGTTTAATCACAGGATGATTTCTAGAGGAACAAGAAGAAAGACTTTTTGTTAGTAACTCTTTATATTCTTCATACTCAAACATAGACCTAGAAACAATAGCTCTTGGTTCTAACCTTTCTTGATTAAACAACCAACTATTCCTACCTTTCCAAATTTGCCACATAATGTTAGCGCTCAAGTTTAACAAGTATTATTTTGCTAGTGGTATTTAGTAGATTTTTTTTTTTATGGGAATTGACACACATTGCTAGTGTATTGTTTGGACATATAATTTGGACTTTTTTCTATGGTATGTTTTCTCATATACATAAAAACCTCATAAGTTGTAAAATTATTAAAATTACCTAAATTCTTTATATAATTTTACCAAATAAGCAAAAGTTAATAAAATCAAATAATACTCTATCACAAAGCCATTCTAAAAAATATAACATTTATTGATCAAACTTTAATTCAATTCAAAAAAATTAAACATAAATTGTAGTCTACAAGTCTTTAAATAAATTTGATAAAAAATAATGAATTTGGTGAACATAAATGGTAAAGTAGGAACTGATTTGAAATAATAATAAATTTTATGTTAGTGAGAATAATCGTTATATGAGATATAAATGGTTTAAAAAGTAATGATTTGAATTATAAATTTTATTTATATGGTTAGTAGATATAAATGTGATTTTTTAAAAATAAAATATAAACTTGTGGGTTAATTTTTGTATTTAAAAAATTCCAAATCATGATTTGAAATTCCCAAATCATGCTTTTTGGAGAATTTGATTTTCATCTCATGATATAATCGCATATCGAAATATTGATTTCATTTCATAATTTTATGTCGCGATTTGAAATCGTATAATATATCTAATAATATCTACTACCTTATATTTATATATGTTAAGATATATATATTTATTATCCAATAAGAAAAAATATATCCGGCTGTGTGTTTGTTACACCCGCATCATTCTCTCTTCCTCAAAACCAACACCTAAGTGAGTTCCCAATTTTTGCAAACCTTTCCTATTTATACTATTCTTCCCCCTTTTGCTCCATTCAACTTTGCAAAGCCTCAATTGTTAAAATTTATTCAAGAAGGAAAAACAAAAATAACATTTTTGAGTAGCCAAAATGTCGTGGCAAACCTATGTAGATGATCACTTGATGTGCGACCTTGATGGCCATCGCCTCGCCTCGGCGGCTATTCTCGGCTTTGATGGCAGCGTTTGGGCTCAAAGCCCCGCCTTCCCTAAGGTTATTTTTACATAATCATGATGTCTTGCATAACAAATTTATCGAGTATGTGTTATGTAGTCTTGTGGAATTGTTTTTTTTTAATAATTGTAATGTTTGGATCAATTAAAATAACAATTTATCGAGTATATATATGCTATCTAGTCTTGTGAATTTTATTACTAATGGTGATATTTGGATCAATTGGCTGATAGTAATTTTATCGGTAACTACTCTCTAGTCTTGTGGATCTGTTCGTTTCACAACAATGTTACATCTCTCGGAAATGGATCTATCCTTTCGTTGTGAAATTTGATCCATCATTGATGATTATGTTGGTTAATTGTTTGTCCAAAGATGAGAATCATAGTCGAACATGATGATTGCTTAATAAACTTTGTTATGAAATAATGATGTGCCTTGCTAATAGCAGCTTTTGACATAATGATAAAGGTTGTGAGTTCGATTTATTGGAACAACATACTGTGTGAGTGTGTGTGATAAGTGTTAAAAGGAGTGGAGCAATCGAACTGTTAGGTAATGCCAACATCGTGTCTATACCAAGGCCCAGGTGATGAGCTATGGATAACAGTTGAAGTTATGGTCGAACATGATAATTGCTTGATGAATTGGATTTAAAAAATAATGTTGCATGCGTTCTTGTTGATAGATATAGATTTTCACATTATGGTAAGTGTATGATGTTGTTGTTGAGTATAAATGTTGAATTAATGTGCTGTATTTTTTGTGTTTTAGTTTAAACCAGAGGAAATTATTAATATCATGAAAGATTTTGATGAACCTGGATTTCTTGCTCCCACTGGGCTATTCCTTAGCGGCGCAAAGTACATGGTCATCCAAGGAGAACCTGGCGCTGTCATCCGTGGCAAAAAGGTGTTTACCCTACTCCCTTAATTAATTTTTTTGGTTTCCACCCGATATTCGGTACTCATGTTGGAGCCTGACTGGATTCATGTGACGGGAAATTCCGGGTCACTCCCCTAATTAATTGCTACTCTTCTTGTCATCAAAATCAATTCAAATCTGCTAGTAAATCTTTTGCTCTGAAAAGCCCTTGAGCACTTATTAATTTTGGTTAGATTTGTAACTATCACTACATAAAAAATGATACAATTAATTAATGGTAATAGATTAATTAATGTCATGTTTTATGTAGGGGTCTGGTGGAATAACAATCAAGAAAACAGGCCAAGCGCTGATTTTTGGTATGTACGAAGAACCAGTGACTCCAGGACAGTGTAACATGGTTGTTGAGAAAATTGGAGACTACCTCATTGACCAGGGTTACTGAAATTTCATAAATCCCACAATTAATCTTTTTTGTATCTTTGGTGATTGTATTGTCACTGGAGGTTCTTTTTTCCCCCTCAAAGAAATAACTAGCCTAAAGGTTACTATTTCCTTTTTGTTATAAATTTAGTTATATAGTTTACTGAAAGAAGCAGGGTTGTGTATTAATCACTTTTTTGAGACTTTTTATAGAGACCGCGTTTTGTAATAAAAAGATGTTTTAATTGGATCTCTTTTTTTGAGTAAACTGTTTTCCTATGTTTTGAAGAGTTGCAAAAGAATCAAAAACAAAAAAAAAAATGGTACACTGGAAAAGATTCAAACAGATTATAGTCTTAAGAAAGGAACTTCATATTCTTGACCGCATTTTCCAAATATTAGATCTTTAACATGCTTGTGTCACTATAACAAAAATAATTTTTACGGTAATAAATATACATATCAATAAAAAGTGTTAAATCTTTTATTGACATTAGTTAATTATCATTAGATCTAATATCGTTATAATTTTTAGGGACATTTATAAAGAGTGTCAATTGCCTCAAAAAAAATATCCAGTGACAATTAAGCTAATATCTCTAATAAACTACCACTAAAGACCATTTTTATATATTGTATCCTTTGTTTGCCAAAAAGTCAGGACACTCATTTGTTTCTCTCCGGATGTGTTTGATAAAGAAAACAGATATATATATTTATTTGAATAGTTGTGTCCCTTTAGAATTATAAAAGGATTCCCATGAGAGAAAACAAGGTATCTTTTTATTCTCTACAATTTCAAAAGAACATACATTTCTTCTGCTTCTTCTCCTTCTTCCTTCTCCAATTCCAGCAAAGTTCGTGTGAAGATTCTTTGAAAATTTCTTCTCCAAAAAGTGTTGGAACAAATAACTATAACATGTTTTAGACTGTGGCTTTATATATATGGTGTAGTTCGTGTTTATATACTTGTGATTACACATTCTGACTTGTGAAGCAATATTCAATGATCCTGCAAATTAAGTGTTTGTTTAGATTCTTCGGACCTAAATAATTATGAGACAAATACACTTTATGATTGTTTAAAACTTATTTGAGGCTAAGTACTCATAATTAATTGATTGATTCTACTTGGTGCTCTTCGCAGTCGCACCACAAAGTAACACTAACCATATAAATCAACCTTGATGTCTAGCATTTATATATTGTGTGAAATTGTATGAGTGAAAACTACAAGAAAGATCTTATCTATCAAGATGAGAAGAGAAGAAGACGAAGACTTGAGAGAGAGAATATTATTATTCTCATTAATCTGATTGCTTAAGAAAAACTTATGATATAGAACTTAAAAGAAACTAATCCTAACTAACTATCCTAATCCTAACTAACTATCAATCCGTTAATTAACTAACTTTCATAAAGTTAGTTAACCTCGGTAACTAACTTCTCTAAGTGACTCCTTCAATACTCCCCCTCAAGTTAGGTACTCTAAAAATGTTTTGAATACCTAACTTGGAACTCAACACTCCATGTTACATTCTGGACAAACTCTTAGTTAACAAATCTGCAGGATGTTCATTTGTAGGAATATAATTAGTAGAAATCATTCCTTGCAAAACTTTTTCTCTAATGAAATGACAATCTATCTCAATGTGTTTAGTCCTTTCAGGATAGACTAGGTTTGCTGCTATTTGTATAGCAGCCTTACTGTCACTATACACATTAACTGGAAGAGTAACTTCTACATCAATCTCTTTCATTAATCCAATTATACATACCAACTCTGCCACTGTTGAAGCCAAGTTTTTGTATTCAGCTTCTGCTGAGCTCTTGGGGACAGTTGTTTGTTTCTTAGACTTCCAAATGATAGGATAGTCTCCAATCTTAACTACATATCCAGTTACCGATTTCCTAGAATTAGGACATGCAACCCAATCTGCATCACAATAAGTTGATATCTTCATGTTCTCATTGCTAGACAGTAAGACTCCTTGCCCTGGTTTTTCAGATACTTAACTATTCTAATTATTGCTTCCATATGAGACTGTTTAGGAGCTTGTAAATATTGACTCAGAGTCTGTACACAAAATGAGATATCAGGTCTGGTCATAGTGATGTATAGAAGTTTACCTATGAGTTTCTGATAAGATCCTTGATCAGCCATAGGTTCTGCTTGTGTTTTGAACACATGATCATCATATTCCTTTGATGTTAACTTTATATTTGCATCCATAGGAGTCATTGTTACGCCATAATTTTCCTATCTCTAGAAAAATCACCTTTTGAAATGTTCTAAGTATAAAACAATTTGAGAAATACTTAGAAAGAGTCGCCACTTAATTTTTTTAAAGAAATTAAGAAAACTTATAATTTTCAAAGATTCAAACAGAAAAAAATCATTTGAAAATACCAAAGAGGGTTCGGGGTTCAATTTACACTTCGAGAAGGGTTTAAGCATTCGAAGTGTCCGCTAACATGCGGTTGACCTGCGACTTGACTAAAATAATTTTTTGACTAATTCTAAATTTTTTTTTTGCAATATTTGATTAAATAAATAAAATAAATGAATAATTAAATAGATGACACCTTTTATTTTATTTTTATTTTTTAGAGAAAAAGGACCTAAAAGAAAACATTTGAATTAAAATGCAAGTGAATAGAATTTTATTAAAACTAGATTAATTAGGACTTACTTGACTCATTTTCTAAAATAATA
>JAJOOR010017762.1:0-16937 GCA_036250505.1 Solanum acaule
GATCTTCAAGAGATGAGAGAAAACAAAAGAATGAGAACAAGGTCCAATGCTGCTGAAGTTTGATATGGAGACTACTTTAGTTTGATATTTTAGCTGTTTTTGGAACAATTATGCAATTGTGACTGCATTAGTTTGATCTGTTTGTTTTTTAAACAATTATGTTGCAGCTGTGACTGCATTAGTTTGATCTATGTTTGTTTTTTAAACAATTATGCAGTTGTGACTGCATTAGTTTGATATTTTAATTGTCTCTTTTTGAAACAATTATGCATCAAGTTTTGCATTACTTTTATGTGTACAATTATACAATTGTGACTGCAATTTAGCGAATGCAGTTGTAAATAAAACACAAACAAATACACAAACCACCAAATTACATTAAGAGAATAAGAAGAACTCATTACAAAAGAGTCTTGCACCTAATTGATTACAACATAAACAATGCTACACTACACCAACATTGATCTCACTACATCAACAACTTAAGGTAACTTCATTGAACCTTTCTTCATATATATCACCCAGAACCAATAGCTTATAGCTATAACCACAACACAACAACAAGCTACAACAAAAAAGAGCACATTCTGCCATGTTCTTCTCCATTTATTCTGCATCACTTTCATCTTCTCAACCTCTTCTTGCAACATTTTCAATTTCATACCTAGACAATCATCATCTTGTTTGAAATCTCCCGGCTTGTCAACTTCTTCAGTAACCTCAACTAATTCAAATGCAGTGGCTGAGGTTTGAGAGGATTCTACTATATTCTCAAGCTCACCCAATTTCTGTATTAGTTTAGGAATCACAAATTTCGACCTCGGATCAATATTTTCTTTATCCTTCCAACACCAAAAGTTGCAAGATCTAGGACCCTTCAATAATGAAAAAGGATGAAGGAATTAGTGGTTAATCAAATTCTTAATCGGCTAAAAAAATTTAAAACAAAAATGATCTTTACCCCATAATAAGGACATGACCAATATCTTCTTCCGGGGTTATTTGAAGTCCAAGATGTTTTCAAACGCACCACAAGTCCATGATTACAATAAACTTTTTTCTTCGTAGTATAATCATCTTCTTCCATACAAAGATTTGTCAAATTAATTGATCGCATTGTGTGCTACAATTTTGTGCAAGAATTAACGAGAATCTGGAAAAAACAGAAAATAAGAAAAAGGGAGGAAAGAAAAATCAAAATAATAGATGAAGAAGAATAGGTTTGAATCTTACATTTTGAAGAACAATTCCTTCAAAGATTCAACTTTTAGGTTTGAATCTTACATTTTGAAGAACAATTCCTTTAAACATTCAACTTTTAGGTTTGAAGAGCTAAGATTTGAGAAAAATCAAGAAAAAATAATGAATTAGGTCGCCATTTTGGATGATTGGGTTGGTGAGGGAGAAGAGGTATTTAGGGTTCAAAAGTGAAGATTGTTCCTCAAATGGGTAATGGGTCAGATATTACCGTTGGAGGGGCAAATTTAATTTTTAAAAAATGTTAAAAGATGACTAACGCGCCGTTCTAAGCTGTAATAACACGCGCACAAGGCTGGTGTTCTGAGGATTGAAAATAATTCACATAAAAGATGTTAAGGGGGTATATAAACACATGTGTAGTTTAAGTACTAAAGTAAGTTTTTGTGCCAAGTTCAGAGGGTTTTTTATGTATTTTCCCAAGGAATGTTAAAAGATTATTAGGTTAAATTCTAAGGAATAAGACTTAAAAAGCAAGTGGACATCCAATAAAAACTAAAGTATAGATCACAAGTCACAACCTCTCCATAAATTATACTTTATGAGTATTGGTTCGTTCTTAATCAGACGTCTCGAGTTTGAGTTCTAGTATGAAATTGCTTTTGTTAGAGAGAGTTTTACTTTTCAATTAATGTGGGACTTCTTGACGTGAATTCATGTTTAATCGGACTCCAATGCAGATACCGAACGTCGAATTGAAAAAAATATATTTTATAAACATATAAAAGAAATTCTAGTTTGATTAATTCGAATTAGCGTGGTATAAAAAACGCTTTCTAAGATTTGAACCGAGTGATTGAAAACAAAATGTATATATCAAATATTGAGTGTGCTTTAATACTTAAAAGAAAGTTTACTTTACAAGACTAATAATGAAATAATTATGCTTCCAATTGGTATTTATCCAATTGAAAATTGAAACCTATTATTTGCTACTCATTATAGGAATTATAAATTATCATTGAATAATAATACATGTAAATACTTTTTAAATACTCAATATATTTTCTTCGAGTGGAAGGACTTTGCCTAAAACTTTTTCAACATTAAAATTAGTTCATGTAGTTTTTTTTTTCTCCTTCAATGATTTTAGAGCTATTGCCCTTTTATATGCTTGGAAAAGAAGCAAATAACATAGGAAATTTAATACAAGATTAAATGGGAAAACTATGAATGAAATAAAAATAATCATGTTATGGGGTATTTCTCACTTTAATGGATATTAATTATATATGTGATGTAAATTTAAATTAATTAAGCTTCAAAAGTAAATTCTAGATATCAAAATAACAAATACAAAAAATAAAACTAGGTATTTTGCCTAATTAAAAGTCTCACATTTAAGTCATGAGAATAAAATTATTTTTAATAGAGAGCGCTTTACCTGTAATTTTTCCAAAATTATGTAAGTAGTATAAAATTTAACAAGAATTGTAAATGTCAAGTCACAAACTCAGTTGATGTAACAAGCATTTACTTTACAATGCATTAATGAAAGAGGAAAATAAAAACAGGTGAGTGGATTTTAGTTGGAAAAAATGTAATAAGGTTTTTTTAAAAAATTGAAAATGACTTGAGATGACTTTGGCCTAGACAATTGATGTTGTTACTCAACTTGGTGATTTGTGTGATTTCAAGTGCTTCAATATATAGAAACATTTATATAACAAAATTGACCTCTACCAAGTTTCTATACCCTTAAATTTTAGTCCATTATTTAGCAATGTATGATGTTTGTACGATGCACTATCGAGAAAATGATCTTCAGTAATTATTTACAACTTAAATAGAAGAAAAGATCTTCCAAATTGAAGACTTAGACCATCTCCAACCCAACATCAAATTTTACACAAAATCCTTATTTGGTGTAAAATTTGGTGTTTTGGAGCTCCAACCCAACGCCAAATTTTACACCATTTTGGTGTGTGAATAGTGTTACACCAAATTTGATGTAACACTATTCATCACACCAATTCACTTTATTGAATATTTTAATATTATTTCATTATACAAAACTTTTAATTAAACATTATATAAATTGTATGTTTTAATTAAATCTCTTGTATATTTAATTATTTTTTATGCATTATTTTTATAATATTAATTTTAGATATAAAAGTTACTTTTTTTTATAAATTAATTTTTCTATATATGACTTTTTTTAAAATTAAATTCATGTTAATTCTACTATTGAAAAATTATGGTATAAAATAATTTTATATCAAACGACTATAAAAGAAAATAGTATGAATTATACGGTGAATGTTTTAAAAAGAATTTGTTTTATGAAATAAGAAATAATAATATAATAATGAAGAGAGAGAAAAATATTACTTTTTGGTGTAAAATTTGGTGCAGTGGATTGGAGTTGATTTACACTAAAATAGAGCTGACACCAAATTTGGTGTAAAATTTGGTGTTTGGGTTGGAGATGCCCTTATGTGTCTTATTTACTACCCTATTTGTCTCAGTTTATATGACTTACTTTTCTTTTTAGTCAGTAAAAAAAACATATTTCTATATTAAGTAACAATTTAACTTTAAAATGTACATTTTATCCTTAATGAAATGATTTGTAGCCACACAAATATTTATCACGTATTTTAGACCACAAGTTTAAAAAATTCTCCCTTCTTTCTTAAATTCCATGTCAATCAAACTAACTCATATAAAATGAGATATTTTTTGTTATATATTATCATTGCATCTAACTCTTAACAGGCTGTTAAAGGTGTACATTTGGGCCCTACATGCATATTTGGGCCTGTTTGTTCCACAGTCCAAGAAAAGTATTCACCCATTATCCAAAATGGCCCAGTCCACTAGCAATGGTATAAAGGAGTTGGATTCTAGCACCAAAAGGTATTTAAATTTGTAAGGTTGTCCTCCCAAGAATGTGTCAAGTCAACAAAAAATGTCAAGATGACACAACGGAAACCTGTTGCGGATGTTTAAAATGTACAAGACTTATTTGATTGACTAAGTAAAAAGTCATTCCAACTTTAGGTGTCTGTCGATGGATTCCACCTAATTTCTAATAGGAAAATCAATGTTTTAAAAGGCGGGGGTCTGAGGTGGGACGTTTTATACAGTACGGAGTGAGGATGTAAGCCCCGAGACACGGGGCATAAGTCTTATGGATCTACGAGACGTAGTCTCATGTATGTTCAATTTTATACTTTTATTACTAAGAAAATAAACAAAAGTAAACCTTTCAATTATTTTACAAATAAACTTTAATAAATAACCTATAATATATAGAAAATATTATTATGATTGTTATTTCAGGAAGGTATTAATAATCAATAATGAAGAAAAAAAGTATTACAATTACTATTTGAGAAATATTATTACATCAATAATAAAAAAAAAATGCTTTAAAGTAAAAAAGGTTCAAAAACAAACAAAAAAGGGCGCAAGGGCCTCCAACTTTGTGGATGAAAAATATATTAAGTGTAATTTTTAAAATTTCCAAATTTTAAAAATGTTGAGTAGGACCCTTGCGCCTATACCCTTTTGGTTTAATCCATAAATTATTGGGCAAATTACAGAAATCACTACTTTTAAGGCAAAATTACAATTTATCCTTTAAAAGTTTATAATTACATAAATTCCTCAAACAGATACAATAATATAAGCGCTGATACATTAATTTGATGCGCGAGATACATTAATCGTTAAGTAAGATACATTATATTTTATACATGATACACTAATCTAATGTACATTTTATACATGATACACTAATCTAATGCGCGCGATAAACTAATCTGTACATGAAACACTAATCTGATGTACATTTTATACATCTTACACTAATCTGATGCGCGAAAATGAGGGATTTTGGAGATTTGTAAAACTTATAGGGGATAATGGTAATAAATAAACTAAAAGGTGGGATTTCCGTAATTTTTCCTAAATTATTTGTCGTATTGGATTTCTGGGTCAATTTTGGCTCCCTCTAGGCATCCTAATTAGTTTGTTTCTTCTCATTTTCAGGAGTTAATATCTCAAAAGCTCACTCAACTTGAAAAATTTATCTAGTAAAGTCATTGAACTTTATTTTGTATAAAAGAAATCACTTAACTTAGTTATTTATATCAATAAATCACTCACTCATATTCATCATTAAAAAAAATTACACTACAAATAAAATATTTTTTATACTATGTTCATGATTAAACTACTAAATAAATGACTCAAAATTACTATTTCATTATAAAATAATATAAAATTGAAAATAAAAGATTAATTTATCAAGCTTGAACCTAAAATTCTCCAAGCTGGCGTCGTTCACACAAACAAGAAATTGATTAAACCATCACATTGTTATACTGTCAAATGAAGCAGTAGTAATTTATCACATGAAATTGATTAAACTATCAGATCAAGTGGTAGGCATCATTGCAATGAAGCAGTATTAATTTATCAAATGAAACTAATGAAATTATCTATTAATATTTTATTTTGTAATAAAGTAGTAATTTAAGCTATTTATTTATTATTTTAATTGTCATCAGATATTAAAAAATAATTTATTTTGTTTTTTTAATGATAAATTTGGTTGAGTGATTTTATTGACATAAAGGCCTAAGTTAAGTGATTTTATTGATATAAAGGCCTAACTGCCTAAGTTGAGTGATTTTATTGATATAAAGGCCTAACCGCCTAAGTTGAGTGATTTTATTGATACAAAATAAAGTTCAATGACTTTACTAGATAAATTCCTAAAGCTAAATGACCTTTTGAGATATTAACTCCATTTTTAGAGCTAATGTAGAATACTTATTTTAAAGTTTAAATTTGAATAAGTATCACAAAGTTGGGCTAATGAATTAAGGGTGACAAAAGAGTTTCCAAATGAAAAAAAAAGTGACACAAGTTTTAATTATTGAGTAGAGGTGACAATTTTAAGATTAGTGCTAATGACACTAATTTTAAAACACTCAAGTTTTATTATTTACATAAAAGCCCTATTTTCCCCATTCCACACCCTCCCTTCTCTCCACCCTTCTGCCGCTGCCATCCCCTCCCCTTCTGCCATCGTAACTGTCGTCGTCACCACATCCTCCTCTACCACAACCATCAGTTCTTCCTCCATTGCACCACTCTCTTATTCTTCCTCTTTTACCACCATTGTTGCCACCTCCTTCTTCTCTACCTTTGCCTCCACAACAACCATCGCCTCTACCTTCGTTGTTATCAGCAACATCTCATTTGCCACTCTACCACCCTCTCTTTTACCTAACTTGCTACAAGAATTATTGTAATTTTTGCAGCAACTTCAGCAGTTGTTGAGCAAACTTGAGTATTTGTTGAAAAAACTTCAATAATTGCTACAATAATTTCAACAGTTGCTACAATAACTAACTTCAGCAGTTGCTACGACAACTTCAACAGTTATTGCGACAACTTCAGTTGTTGCTTGATTTTCTTCAAAAAAACAATTCAATGACTTCAACTTCAAATTTTTTAAAATTAAAGCAAATTAGTTTGTGAAATAGGACCAACAAGAGAAGAAGAAAAAACGTGATAAAAAATAATGAACGACAACTATAATGACAGCAACAACAAAGAAGAACAAGTAAATGCAAGAAGAAGAAGAGGGAAGAAGGAATCTGGAAACAGAAAGAGAAGGAAGAAGAGGGAGAAAGAAATCTTGAAAGAGATTTTAACTTTTGAAATTTAAGAAGAGAGGGAAAACTTTTCAAACATTTTGAAATTAGAAATTGGGTTTATTTTGGATATTTTTAAAAGTTTAGAAGTTTTAAATATTACATTTTAGACCCCAATTATCTTAATCACTAATTAAAAAAAAGTTTGACTTGATCTTCTTTTTTGTCACCAATTTTAATTTCAACACTTTTTTGTCACCTCCTCCTCAATTTACTCCACAATGTAACAATCACTTTGGTCACTGTAGAGTTGCCTGTCACTCACTGCAATTAACTGGTAAAAGCTGAAAATTAACATTCCTATATGTTACTTGTTGAAATTCAGAGTTAGACTAATGGCTGCTGCCTGTTTTTCTGCTATGTTCTTTATGTTTCATCTTCTTATCTTCAGCTTAGTTAAAGTTGAGAGTAAATTATCTTGTCCAAAAGAGTTCAATTGTGGAAGACTTGGTAGCATGAGTTATCCTTTTTCAGAATTCAACAAACCATATTGTGGATTATCAAAGATTGATTGTAACACCACTTTTCAATATCCAAAAGTTGAGATTGAAGGTGTGACATACAATGCTTACAAGAAGTGGCTATGGGTTAATGGTATTGATCTTTCGGACTCGATTCTTGAAAGTTATTTAGCTAATAGAAGTTGCAAATCCTTTGAAAGGAACTTATCTTTCCCTGATACACCTTCTATTTCATTTGGTGTATACAACAATATCACTTTGTTCAAATGTATGAATGGTAGTAGTAGTAGTAGTAATGAGGAGATAGGTGGTTATTTTCGACGTTATGAGAAGTACTTGAATTGTGATGGATTTAACTTGTACTATCATAAACCAAGAACAGATCATAGAAACTATAGTATTCCAGTTGATGATGATGATCTTCCTGCAAATTGCTCGATTATTCGATTGCCTTTAAAGTATATTTCACCTTCAGTACCAGTTCCTCATGATTTGTTTGAGTTGTTGAGTTCTAATTTCACATTGGATTGGGAAGTTTCTAAAGATTGTTCTAAGTGTTTTTATAGAGAAGGACAATGCCAAAGTGACAGCAAAAATGACTTCTTCTGCTCCAAAGCCAAAGGTAAATGCATATATGATGCTTTGTCAGTTGCTTCATTCATTTCAAGATGTTTAATATGTCAATGTGATTTGAAGTAAAAATTGTTTTTACTCTTATTGTGACTATAATTAAATCATTCATTTCTTGTTCTTGCAGCAGCTAAAAGATATTTGGGACTGATTCTAGGCATAGGTACATGTCTAACTTTTATTTGTAATTAGACTTGATCAAACTAAGAATTATTTTACTATATATGTTTTGCAAATGTTGTAATTTTTGTGTTGCCTCAAAACCAGGTTCATTTGCAGTTTTCACTTGCATCGGAATCGTGATTTTGCTCTTCTGCTTCAGAGAAAAGATTTTGTGGTACAAGTGCCTCAGGTTTTGGGAATCTAAAGCTGAGGATCACCGAAATATTGAAGCATTTCTGAAGAACTCTGGGTCATATGCTCCAAAAAGATACAACTATGCAGACATCAAACGAATCACCAGTCACTTCAAAATCAAACTAGGCCAAGGAGGATTTGGTAATGTATACAGAGGAAGTTTGCGTGACGGGAGTCAAGTGGCAGTCAAGGTCCTGAATGAACTAAATGGCAGTGGTGAAGATTTCATTAATGAGGTAGCAAGTAGTAGCAGGACATCACATGTTAACATTGTGAGACTTGTGGGATTTTGTTTTGAGGGTCACAAAAGAGCTCTCATTTATGAATTCATGCCAAATGGATCTCTTGAGAAGTTTATCTATGAGGAAAGATCTAACGGAGTTCGCCAATTAGGCTGGCCAATATTGTACAAAATTGCATTAGGCATCGCTCGAGGATTGGAGTACTTGCACCGTGGTTGTAACACTCGAATTTTGCATTTTGATATAAAGCCTCATAATATCCTACTGGATGAGGATTTTTGTCCAAAGATCTCCGACTTTGGTCTTGCCAAACTATGCATAAAAAAGGAGAGTATCGTGTCAATGTTAGGCCCACGAGGTACAATAGGCTATATTGCTCCGGAAGTTGTTTGCAGAAACTTGGGAGGTGTCTCTCACAAGTCTGACGTCTATAGCTATGGAATGATGGTCCTAGAGATGGTTGGAGGAAGAAAAAATGTTGATGTTGGAGTTGATCGTACGAGTGAAATCTACTTTCCACATTGGCTCTATCGACGAATTGAACTAGACGAAGAGCTTCAACTAATCGGGATAATGAATGAAGAGGAGAACGAATGTGCAAGAAAGATGGTGATAGCAAGTTTGTGGTGCATACAGACTGATCCTGCAAATCGGCCATCGATGAGCAAGGTTGTGGAAATGTTAGAAGGGAAGGTAGACTCTTTGCAAATGCCTCCCAAGCCTTATCTATATTCTCCCTCAAGACCAGAGGTAGATTCATCAATAATAGAACTGACAACAACAACAACGTACCCAGTATAGTCCCACAAGTGAGGTGTGACTTCATTTCTTAGTTGTGTGTTTTATTGTACATTGGCATCAGAGCATACTATATAGGTTCTGTCAAATGAAAATTGTTCTCAGGTACCTCTTTCATAGTGGTTTTCAGATTGTATGAGACATTCAATGTGCACAAGAACTACATATTTTGTATATAAAGACTACGAAGTAAAATGCTCTTGGAATTTCAGTGTATAGTGAAGAAAATTAAGTCTCCAAGTTCAATTCTTTTCTCTCTAGCATTTTATGTCTAAAAATGTTAGAATAGAACGGTATATAGTGTCCTACTTGGAAACGATTATGACCAAACGGAGAAAAAAGAGCAAAGGATGCATAACTAGAGGAGAAAAGTCCTTTAGATGTTGACAGAACTCTTGGAAAATATCTATATATAATTCTGAGACTTTTCCACTCTGAATTAAAACATACCTTCGATGTTGAATTGGCCTACACACGCCTGTTGTCGAGTCGGAATAATATTTGGCAAACTCAGCATCGTGGTGTGTTTTAATACAAAGGGAGTGATATATAGTTTAAGTAGGTAAATGGAACAATTGATAGTTGATATATGAAACTCACAAAAAAAAAATGATAGTTGTCTCTTCACTAGGCTTGATGACTAAGTCTAAATATTGATGCAAGACTTCAAGTCTTTACACCAAGATATACGTTTCTCACAAATTTTCCAAATCAACTCTGCTTTTAAATGTAAGTGTAGTGAACAAATGAGTTCATAATCTAGTCTTCCTCTTCTTGAGATATTTAATATGGCTATCACTTCATTTGTAAGCTTTCTTCTACCACTTCTTCTTATCTTAGTTCAGGCAAAGGGAAACAATGATTCAACTTGTCCAAAGTCATTTTCATGTGGAAATTTTACTGACCTGAGATTTCCTTACTCTCTTCCCACACAACCTGACTGTGGAATAATGTCCATGTCTGGTTGTGATGCTAAACCATTTCCAAGAATCCAACTAGTTCCTGGAGGAGAATGGTACTATGCCTTAGAGATGCATAATTCATCAGTTTGGATTGGGGACACGAAGCTTCAAACGACACTGAGACAACACAAGTGTCAGGCTTTCAACAAAAATTTCTCCCTTCCAAACTCTCCTTTTATGTCTTTCCATATGATTAATATTAAAAACTTCTACAAATGCATCAGTACCAGTAATAATGCCCGTAACATTACGCAGAAGAAGAACAATCATTTTGCTGGTTATAATATGTACAATGGCTGTGAAGGCTTTAGCATATACTACAACCTTTCCGAAAATGATGATGAATACATAGAAGCAGAGAATCTTCCTACCAACTGTTCACTTATCAGATTGCCAATTCAGTCAAGTCATGGTGATTTGTTCAACATGTTAGGTCCTGAAATTTTAATAGAATGGAAACTGTCTGAGGAATGTAACGAATGTCATTATAGTGGAGGTCAATGCCAGACTGATAAAACCAACAAATTTTCTTGTCATAAAGGTAGACATGATTCTTAAGTCACTTTCTTGTTTCATGACGCATAGATAATATATTTCGTATTCTTGCCCCCTTCTGTAGATGCAAAAACACCTACAAGTAGTATCGACCAAAGAAAAGTAACAACTGAAAGAAACATGGGGGAGCTGATTCTGGTCACAGGTACTAGAATATATTTAATTGCTGCCATGTTATTCTTATTACAGAGTTTTCATGCATAACATTTAAATTCTCATCATTTTGTATTAGCTCAAAACCTTTCTCTAGTGAATGTATGGATGTGGAGTTGAGATAACAAAAGTTTCTCTGATGGGGCATGACTTTATTTTTTTTCCCACAGGTGCAAGTTTGTATACTGTTGGACTGTTGGCTTTACTACTCTTTTGCTTCAGAAAAAAATATTTGTGGTACAAATACCTCAGATTTTGGGAATCTAATGCTGAGGATCACCAAAAAATTGAAGAATTCTTAAAGAACTATGGATCATATGCTCCAAACAGATACAATTATACAGACATCAAAAGAATCACCGGTCGCTTCAGAAGCAAACTAGGACAAGGAGGATTTGGTAATGTGTACAGAGGAAGTTTGAGTAATGGGAGTGAAGTGGCAGTAAAGGTCCTGAAAGAACTAAAAGGCAGTGCTGAAGATTTTGTTAATGAGGTGGCAAGTATTAGCAGAACATCACATGTTAACATTGTGAGCTTTATGGGATTTTGTTTTGAGGGTCAGAAAAGAGCTCTTGTATATGAGTTCATGCCAAATGGATCTCTTGAAAAGTTTATCTATGAGGAAAGATCTAACGGAGTTCGCCAATTAGGCTGGCCAATATTGTACAAAATTGCATTAGGCATTGCTCGAGGATTAGAGTACTTGCACCATGGTTGTAACACTCGGATTTTGCATTTTGATATAAAGCCTCATAATATCCTTCTTGATGACAACTTTTGTCCTAAAATCTCTGATTTTGGTCTTGCCAAATTGTGCATGAAGCAGGAGAGTATTGTGTCAATGTTAGGTCCACGAGGGACTATCGGTTATATTGCTCCAGAAATTGTTTGAAGAAACTTGGGAGGTGTCTCTCACAAGTCCGATGTCTATAGCTATGGAATGATGGTTCTAGAGATGGTTGGAGGAAGAAAAAATGTTGATGTTGGAGTTGATCACACGAGTGAAATCTACTTTCCACATTGGCTTTATCAACTACTTGAACTAGACGAAGAGATTCAACTAGTCAGGATAATGAATGTGCAAGAAAGATGGTGATAGCGAGTTTATGGTGCATACAGACTGATCCATCAAATCGACCATCGATGAGCAAGGTTGTTGAAATGTTAGAAAGGAAACTAGACTCTTTGCAAAGGCCTCCCAAGCCTTATCTATTTTCTCCCTCGAGTTCAGAGGTAGATTCATCAGTAATAGAACTGGCCTAGCCTTTATTTGCTGATATCTAAGCTATCATTTGTGTAGTCTCACTTTGTTATGGTAGGTTTTAGTATCTATTTTTGGTATTTTTATAATAGTTTTGTTGATATTCTAAGTAACATCAGATGTGCACAAGAATAGACTTAATTATCACTATAATGAAGGAAAATGTGTTAAGAATCTAAGTTGGTACTGAAGAAAATGCAGTCTCAAACTTCAATTGCCACTACATGTCATTGCATTTTATGTCAAAGTTCAATGTACTAAGCTTTTGCTATATTCAGGGTCTAGGAAAAAGTTGAAGCACAATAGGTTTGTATTCCGCATTCCGCAACCTTGACATGGTCCAAGCCGATAGCATTTATTGTTCGCTTTGGCCAACAGGCCTCACAGATTTGTCTCTTGGGCTACACCATCATTAAGTGCAAAAGCGCAATTACCATGAAACTTGTGTTAACTCATAAAATGACCCAACTTTATAAATATTTTTTATACGATCAAAATATATAACATTTAAACTCGTGAAAAAATTCATAATATCCTTTTTTTTTCTTCCTTATTTCTCTCTTTACCACATTAGACTTTTGATGGACATCCCTTGATCTCTTACATTTAGAATTTTTAATGGACATCCACTAAATACTCTTATACCAAAACCTAATTTTTAGCAAAAATATTATCATTTTTTCACCTATAAAAACCACCTTTGTCCTTATCATTCTCATATTATCTTTTTCTTCCCTCTTTTTAACTTTTCTCATAGAAAAATAGGAAAGCATAGAGGGAATTAAAAGAAATAATGGCTATTAACAAAAATATTACTAGTATCTTTTTAATTGCCATTGTTACTATCTTTATTTCAAGCAAACTTGCATGGGCACATGAGGAAATACCCCACCCCCACCCCCAACCTGACCCCCACCATCCCCACCCCCAACCTTGCCCACCTCACCCGGACGTCCACCCCGACGCTCAGCCCCACCCCCACCCCCAAGGTCCTGAGGGGCCAGTATTTGAATTTTCAGGAAGAAGATTTAAAATGGAACAAGGACATGAACAATGTTATGTAAGTTGTTATAAAGGTATTTTTGGTGGTGAAGGAAGTCCATTATATGCTGAACAAGAATGCTATGACATGTGCCATAACCATGGTAAATTTGTATTCCCTACTTTTAGTCCTCCTCCTCCTCAACCATAAGTTTAATTTCGATTTCAACGTATCGAGAACAAGCTACACTCACTCAATCAATCTGTTATGATCCAATTTTATTTGGGCCATGTGTTATTATTTGAGGAGTTAAAGAGGTTATTCTTTGATCGCGCTTTTATATATGGAGGCACATGTTTTTTTTTTTTTTATGATTTCATGTCATATCAATTTATAACCAACAAGATCTCTTTGATATGTAATTTATGTTGGTGATCATTTGTAATGTTAACATTTCAATGAAATACATTTCACTTGGCATGAATGTGATGAACTTATTGATTTGTGTTACACTTTTATGTGGATACATTATTCTAAAAGAAAATAAATTAAATTAGAATAACACATGTAAAACTTGTGAAGGATGTAACAGGACATACAGATAGAATGAAGACAGTATCAAGCTTTGCTAATCTAATAAGATAGGAAGAATAAAGTTATGTTCGTCGTGCATAACTTGTGAACATGGAAAAATTATTAGCCAATTTGGCAAGAGTTGTAAATAATTTTAAAAGGTAAACATGATGAAAATTGTACTAAAATTATGCCCCACAAAAAAAAATTGTGAAGTGTATCGGAGCTAGTTTGACACAAATTACTTTAAACAAAAACAAAAGTGACACGATATTGGCCCAAATGTTCACTAATTTAACGACATATCCAAGTTATTGTTGTATTTTAAGAGTTCTGAAATTTTACGTTGAGATCATTGGTTTCATATCAAATTTATGCGATATTTTTTTAATTAAAAAAGTTGAACGATTTTTTCTTTAATCGTGATTTTTTTATATTCTTATAATTAAGAATGTTAATTATTATAATTTACAGTACTTTTTACATAGTAAATTTTATTTCAAAAAAAGTTTAAGCTTTCATATTCAAATACACGTTCAAAATTGAAAGTTTGACTCTAACAAGTATCACAAAATTGAGATAAAAAGAGTAATTAATCTTGATAAAAATAAAAAACCTAACACAAATGGTACTACTAGTTTATAGTCTAATTACGTGTGTCTTTCCTTTAGTTTTTGAAATCACTCGAGATACATGTGGGTAAAAAATTAAGTGTAATTTATTTCAGATACATCATATTCAAGAGTGATTCACATGTACTATCCGATATACACTAACTCTCTCACTTCTCTTCCTATGTATCTGTATTTCAGAATGTATCTAGTATCAAAAGATACATGTTGACTCTCTCACTCGTCTCTCTCTATATATAAATGTATTTCAGAATGTATCTTGTATCAAAGATACATGTATCTAGTATCTCTAATACATGTATCCGACTTGAAATCTAGTATGAAATTATTAATTAATGAAAAAATATTTAATTGTTTTAAATGATAGAAATATTTGTATAATTAGATAGTATTAATCGACCACTATTGTCTAATTTGTGTATAAAACTTAAATAGTCTAAAACTCTAAGGGGTCGTTTGGTAAAAAGATTGATAATGCAGGGATTAGTAATGTAGGGATTAACAATGCAGGGATTAGCAATGCAGGGATTAGTAATGCATGGATTATTTTTTATCAAGTGTTTGGTTCATTATTTCTTACCTAATTTTGTGTGTGGTTTAAAACTTTACAAGAAGCTTATTTCCAATTATACCCTTGAATTATTATGTGATTTTTTTTATTTTATATATAACATTATGACATACTTTCATGTTCATTCCATTCGTGAGCTTTAGTGCATTCCATTGGCCAATATTTCTTATCACAATATCCTCTCAAATATGACTATTTCGAGAAATGAATTGTTATAGTCCCGTTGTATTGGATGGTTTTGACATTATTTAAGTGATACATCATCCACCCCTCCCAACTTTCCAACGACACTTCCTCTTCTATCATGTTAGTATTTTCTTGGCTCTTTTGAAGCCACCTTAAGCACAACGTTTTAAGTTATATCGTAATTTGTATAAATTTGCAAGCCTATCACCATGGAATATTTTTATATATGCGGTGTTTGGAGTTATATATGGGTGAAACTCATCCATTTTTTGTCCGAACTTGAGGCAAAATACCTGAAATACAAATATATAAAACTTCAGACATTTTCTTTGCTAATCCATCATAGATAACACTGCATAATTCAAACAGACAACATTTACTTTAAAATTTAAACAAGACAGAGAGTCATAGGCCACATTAATAAACTTACCAAATAACACAAACAAGGAAAATTCACTTCTTATGATATTTCCTACTTCATGCAGACAACTAGACAGGCTGAATAATAACAGACATTTGCTTCCTCTTGTTGGTGAAGTCCAACATATTAGAATTTTGTATTCCTTGAAGTAAATGAAATGCAATTCTTGGGAGTAAATTTAGGAGGTTTGAAACAAGGAAAATTCTCTTGCTGCAACAAGAAATGATACTTCATGTGGAGACTGATTCATAATTAAGGCTTCGAGTCTCCTCATTTGCTCGAGAACAACAGCATAACAAATTGCAAGTATCCTATAAAAAAGAAAAATGACATCTGTATTTGGTTCTTCCATCCAGCATCCCTTTACAAGGCAGCTATCCTCTGCATTACCACTCGGCCATGTCTCTACCAACTGCTAGTTCTATATCACTAGCACGTGTTCCATACTAAGACCAACAATAGAGCATATCAGGAAGTCCATTCGATTGCATGTCAAAGTGCCAATTTTATCCGAGATGATTGTATCAAGTTATCAACCTGCCCCAGCTCCTCATTTAAGTTTAAAGTACAAGCTTGAGCAAGAGTCCATGTCTCATCATTATACATACTGCTACATTGATTTATGAATGATAGATGTTGGAATTTCACGACCTCAATGATAAGATAGAAGGGTTTGGGAATTAAATAACCATACAAGATAAGTGCAATGAGCAAATGCAGAAGGCAGACAACTCAGGCTCACTTTGATCAGTTGAATTACTGATATTGTCAAAAGGTTGCAAATACCACCATTTTGGCATATCGAATTTTATATTTAATTCAAAACTAATTGAACTAACACATGATATAAAGAGAAGGAGGCTAAAAAGGAGGAGGCTGGAAAGCAAATAACATGGTCCATGACCAAACTAACATATTTCCATGCTTTAACTCCAATCATTCACATTTCAATATGTACAGAGAAAAGGAGAAGTGAGAATCAAGTACATCAATTGACAAAAACAATCCAAATAAGCACATTTACATACATCATTTCAGTTTATCACAAGTGACACATTCAAGTTTTTCCATAGATTCTAGTTACACAAAAGCTATTATCCTCGTGTCCGTCTTACGCCAACCATTTTCAATATAGGACATAACAGAGGTATCAAAAAGTAACATTGCAATCAAACCTTTGAAGGTCTTCAGTTAAGCAAAAATAGCAAAATGGACTCTCCA